>PVJX010039825.1:0-15539 GCA_004027295.1 Dolichotis patagonum | reverse complement strand
TTCTAGGAATTGTTTTGTTTTATCTTGCTTTGTTTTGTTTTTCCTGCTAATACAGAAATGATAGATATACATGTAGAGACACATGCATGTGTAGAGCTTATAAACAGTTTACAAGAACCAACTATATAACACATGTTGAAATGAACAACTACTTTGAAGAAAAAGAGACACTACAATACCCAGTGCTGATTCCATAATGTCATGATGTCAAGTCCAGCAAAACTGTCACTTTTTGTTCAAAGTAATCTTAGCTTGCTTTGCCTTGTTTAAGTTCAACACACATTCAGGTATGGACAGCTGTTTTGACGAGAATGAGAGACACTATGACAGCCATCCTTGGCTCCCCTAATGTCTGGTCTTGAAGACCTGAAATGCCCTCCTCGTGCTGCTCAGATCAATTCCATACTAGGTTGTTTCGTGTGAATTCCCTGTATGTGACAATATGGACAACTATTTGGAAGAAAACAAGAGTCAATATGTTAGAAAGTGAATATCTCCGATTGTCTAGTTTTGAAATTTTTGTCTCTTACATTGCTTTCTTGTGATCCACTTTGCTCTGTTTTGTTGTGTTTAATTTTACCCTTTTGATATAATTGCATGTATATTTGCATGGGTAAGATGGATGACCATATTGATGTTTTTGTCAGATCGTGGAGCAGAATTGTTAACAGTCTCACTGTTTGAATGTCTACTTTACATGTTTTAACTTTGTAATTTGAGCACCTATTTCCAAGAAATCAGTATGTAATTTGTCAAGTAATAATTTCTACGGTTTTTTTTGTTGTTGTTCTTTTCCTTTTTTCCTTGGAATACTGTATTGTTGCTAACCTTTATTCTGTTTTGTTTTGTTTTTTTCTCTTTAAATAAAATTATTTTAAAAAAAGAAAAAAAAGACACACACACACACACACACACACACATACACACAGAGTCGGCTCAACCCCAAATTTTGTTGAATTCAGTTCAGCTTGCAGTTGTATTCAAACTAATAAACACTATGCAAATTCCACTTGTGGAAACATGGCAGAAAGATGTTGAAGAGTCTAAGGCAGACAAAACAGTTGAAAAATATGATAAGTTAGATGTAGTTGGGCCCAAACACTGCCCATCACTTCCTTACATTGGGACAGGATAAATGACAGCCTCTTTGTGCTTAATCTCGTCATCCGCCAGGAAGGGATGATACCTGTTTAGACTCTGAGTATTAAGGGTGCTAAAGCCTGAAGTCAGAAACTTCTCTTCAGCCTATTTCTTCCCTTCTTGTCATGTCTGTTTTTCTACCTGAAGAGTGCAGGACGGGTGGAAAGGTGAGAGTAGAAGTCAAGACAGCTGGTATTTTTCGCTGTACTGTTATAAGCGGAGTGGGAACCATGGCTTCTTCATTTGAAAAAAGCCACAGACACTGCATGAACAGGGCTGGAGCTGGAACAAGGTGTGGGCCTCCACCAGGGCTGATTCTCAAAAAATGAAAGACACCTGCGGATGGTGGTCTCAGAAACGTTTAAAAACATCAGAATCGCCTCAGAAAAATCTCACCACTGAGAGGTAAGACTTTCTTCATCGTCTGTCCTAAAATCAGAAAGAACAACTCTATTCTTAAAGACAGAATTTAAATGCAGCTCAATAATTTCTGCAGTTGACATCAAAGGTACCACACTCAAGGGTCAGGGAGGTAGTGAGGGAAACAGCACTGGGGGTGTCTGTGGTGGTCCTGCCTGCTTGACCAAGCACTGCCACTCCAAAGTGAAGGCCCAGGGTGGCCCCAATTTCTATGGTTTTCCAGAGACACCAGGAGTCTGGGTCTTTGTGTAAAACTGCACAATTCTTAAATGTTTACACATGCTTATTAACAGTTGTTGAATTCTGTGAAGTCACAACAAACGCCTTAGTAACCCAGTGCTCTCCTGGCCTGTCATCTTTCCCTCTGGCCTTCCCACACTACATGGTACAGGAGCACAGTAGCCAAACAGGGAAAGAGACCAGTGTTCTGTTGAAAACCAGGAAATGAGCATGAAGAACACATGAAGCCTCCTGTGGTCTCGACTCAATGTGACAAATGTCATCTGAGTGACTTCTTTGTACTAGCACCACGGGAAGTGCTCTGAGGACCCAGAACTAAATCAAGTAGGCAGAATAGGGTCTGCACATGGTGATGGACAGGGAAAGTTTCTAATCTACAGGAAAGGCTGCTACCAAAAGACAAGAGTTCGAGGATACCTTTTATTTATTTATTTAATTTATTAATTTATTAATTTATTAATTTATTGTTACTGGGATCGAACTCATGATCTCACACTTGCCAGGCAGGTGCTTATGCCACTGAGCTAAATCCCCCCGAGGATACCCTTTAAATTCCTATTAGGTAGGGTTAGGAAAGGCAAAATTACAGATGTACTTTTGATGTGAAAACAGTAATTCAACAGACACAGAGACTATAGAGGAGGAAGAAGAGCAGGGAAACAAGGAAAGGGATCAGGAAAAGTTAACATGTATCAAGTGTCTGTTATAATACTTTACAGGCTGAGTATACAAAATGCTTGGGATTAGAAGTATTTTTGGACTTTGACTTTTTTTCTTAGAATAGTTGAATATACATGAGATAAGATGGGGATGGGAATTATGTCTAAACATGAAATTCATTAATTTTTTATAGACCTTATACAAATAGCCTGAAAGTATTTTCATGTTCTTAGTTACTTTGTTCAAGAAACAATGTCACCGAATTTTCCACTTGTGATATCATGCCAGCACTGAAAAGTCTGGATTTTGGAGCAGATCAGGGATGTTCATTCTGCGCTTTATTTTTCTGATCTAACAAGCCTGCACTGTATTTACAGGTAAAGAAAAATGCAAAAAGGAATAGGAAACTTGCCCACAGTCAGATGGCCAGCCTTGAGCCCCAGGTCTGTCTGGTCCCTAAATTCAGGTTCTTTTAAACAGAAGCAGTAAGAGTTTGGCTAGAAAGAAACCAGATTAGAAACACAGCTTTGTGTGCATTCCATGAAACAATTTCAATACTAGGGCTGAGAATTTACATTTCCTTGACCCTGAGTTCTTCTCCCTACTATAGCAGATCATCCTGTTGATTAACAAAAAAAAAGTGTTGAAATATAAAGATTAGCTTTTCAAAGAGTTAATGAGCAGCCACTGAACATATATTTGTAGAAGGGCAGGCACTGATTGGAAATTAAGCCACTTCAGATGCGTGAGGTGGGTTAGAACAGGGAAATGAAGCAGTGCAGGACTGTTCATGAGCATGGGAGGGCAGCCCATGGGATGGGAAAATGGGGAGAATCAGCGTCAAGAATGGGGAGATTGAATGTATACAAAAATGAAGATCCTGGACCTAAAAGAGAGTTATGAAAAGGTCTGGGGAGATGAAAGGGTGGATTTTTGCAGAGTTTAGGTGACAGGAAGTATAAATCAGTTCATTAATTCATCTTGTTTGAAGAAAGAAATGGAACATGAGTGAAGCCATTCTGACTCTGCCATGTTCAGCTGCAATTTCTGTTCTGTTTTATTTCACCTCCTTGCCCAACCTAAACCCTCCACACCAGCGCTCAATCTGTGAGGAGTCAGCTGGCATACATTATATTCAGCAGTCCACACAGGTCCATGCTAGTGTCTTGGGACAGATGCTTAGAGTGAAGGGCTCAGGCATGCCTGAAGTCAGGCACATCTGTTTTGGAATATCTCTTTCACAGAACTGCAGGTCACTTCTTCCTTCCTTGTGGCAGCTCACCAAAGAGGAACCAGGATAGCCCTTGCACCAATGTGGCTCTCTAGAACAACTGAAAGCTAATTGTTAGAATATGGCTTGAATTCAGAAAATTATGAAATGGCTAGAGAGGAGGAACTTCCCCAACAAAGGTTCAAAGACTCTTTTGATTAATTCAGGGAAAATACTTAACTGGGAGTATGGCAGAGTATCTCATTCCTTGTTCCATCCTGGATCTGTACAGGACAGAAACAATCAGAACTACACACCCCTTGCACAACACACCCCTGGCCCTGTGGAAGAAGCGGATTCAGTTAGCAGCACTGGAGCAGAGGTGGGAGTGGACGCTCCAGGGCAACCAGGGCGCCAGTTGTATTGAAAAGGTGGCTCTTCTTTTACAAGTGGATGCAACACTCAAACAAAACATTCTTAGGCTGTAACACTAAAGGAGTAAAACAGACGGGTATCAGCAAGAACCCAGCCAGGCTAAGCACTCATCTCTCCAATTCTGACATGCCCTCCACTTTGATGCTGGTGTGCCCAAAGGGTTTTGTCTTGTACCCTCTTGGGCTGCAGACCCTCCCCAGGCATCCGTACCTACTCTTATGGTTTCAACTTCTGCCTTAATCTCTAGTCTTGTTCTCCCACGTATTAAACACAATGTACAATTCCCTTCTGGAATCTTTACCTTGACATGGGATCCAATGTGGGAATGATATACTTGTTTTTCCTCTTCCCCAGGAAACCTCAGAATCTACATCTTAGATCCCTTGGTGGGTTAAAAACAGGTCTATTGAACTGGGAACAATGTAAACCCAGCTACACAAGAAGGTAAAGTGAGAAGAATGTAAGTATGAAATTAGCCTGGGCAAATTAATGAGATCTCGTCTCAAAAAGGGGGTGGTACTTTCCTGGTCTCAAAGAAAAGAAAAAAGAAAAGACCGAGGATGTAGTTCAGTGATATGGCACCCTTGAATTTGACGCCCCCCGCCGAATTACTAAACTATAGGTTTACAAAATATCTGATACTCTTTTCATCAAGAGATAGTCTTTGTCTCCTTCTCTTGAACCTGGACACGGCTTTGTGATTGCCTTATAAGGTAGAATGCAGCTTGGAGGAGGTTGCATGGAGCTGGAGATAGGTTAGAGAGACCAAGCTTCTGCTAGTTTATCTTTTTTGGACACTTACACTGAAGCACTGGGTCGGCAGTCCAGCTACCCTGAAACTGCCATATTGGAGAGACCACACTGGAAAATACAAGGAGAAAAGGAGAGGAAGAGGGAAAAGAGGCAGGGGAGAGGGAAGAGACAGAGAGAGAGGGAGAAGGGGATAAAGAGACAGAAGAGGAGAGAGGAGAGACAAGAGACAAGAAAAAGAGAGGAGAAAAAAAAAAGAGAGAGAAAAGAGAGCTCCTGTTTGAGTCATGTCAGTCCAAGCAGCAGACAAGTGAGCTACAAGCCTTTAGACAATTCCAGCCCCAGCCACAGCTTCCTACATACATCATACAAGAGACTTCAAGTAAGATGTGCCTAGATGCGCTCAGGCAACTCAGAACCACAAGCAATAAAAATAGGATCATTGTGATTTTAAACCACTAAATTTGAAGATGATGAGTTAATAGAATTAGGTATACCTAAATTGTGTTTTCTGCAAACATTTTTCAAGGGCTTACCATGAAACAGATACTGGATTAGCATAATTAATCTTCACAACTTTATAACTTTATTTACAGATGAGAACCTGAGATACTAGTAAGTGAAATAACCTGCACAAGGCCCCAAGAAATAAGCCATCCAACTGAAACATAGCAATTTGGATCCAAAACAGTATACTAGATAACTCTGTGTCTTAGGCCATGTAACAAGTTCTGCTGATTCTACTGACAAAATAACACTCTATCCATCTGTCCCTTCCATGAACATAAAATCCTCCATAAGATACTGGCATGAAATATTGTAGATGAAATAATATAATATGTGGCCCATTGTGATTAGATTCTTTCACTTAGTATGTTTGCAAAGTTCATGTTGAAGCATGCATTAGTATTCATTCCTTTTATGGATGAATAATTTCATTGTATGGATATGCCACTATTTATCCATTAAGGTGATGAACATTTGGGTTGTTTCTATTTTTTTTGGCTTTTATGAATACTGCTGCTAACACATTCAAGTAAAAGTTTTTGTGTGGACGTACATTTTCAGTTCTCTTGGATGTACAGATCTAGGAATAGATCTAGAATTGCTGTATCACATAGTAACTCTATGTTTAACCTCTGGGAGAACTGCCAGACTGTCTTCCAAACTGATTGTACCATTTTACAATCCTATCTCCAGAAAACTCCTCTACAGTTTATGTTGGATGAAATGAGTTTGTAAATGCTGAAAATTTATTTGATTTTTTTAAGCCCAATTTAGTCTAAAGTTCCAGAGGAATCCTCAGTTTGAATTACAGGCTGGATTTAACATGGCCAGAAAAAGACCTTCTACAATCTATGATATTATACCCTAAATATTCTGTAATAAAATCCAAAACAAAAAAAACCTAAGAAATTGGCAAACAGAATGCAACAAACCATCAAAAAGACCTCACATCATGGTTAAGTAGAATTTATCCTGGGATTGCACAGATGATTCAACATATACAGTTCAATATTATATTGTAATATATTACATAATCAGAAACAAGGACAGAAATCACATGATCATCTTAACAGATGAAGAAAAAAATCTTTGACAAAATCCAACATTTATTCATGAAAAAATTGAGGAAAATAGGTATAGAAGAACCTTATCTCAATCTGATAGAAACTATTACAAACCAATAGCCAACAAAGTATTAAATGGGGAAAAGCTAAATGCTTTCCCTCTAAAATAAAAAATAAGACAAGGGTGTACATTATCACCACTTCTATTAAGTACAGTTAAGAAACATTGGTCAGCACAATCAGGCAAGAGAAAGAAATAAAAGAGATATGTATAGGAAAGGAAGAAGTCATTATTATTGTTATTATTTATTTTAAAGAGAATAAAACCAATACAATAAAACAGAATAAAGCCAATCAAAACAAAACAGTGAAAGTGCTACAAGACTTCAAACCAAGATAATAGGAAATCAACAATGGCTACCAAAATATCTCTTGTTCTGATCAAAATAGCTGTGCATACCATCAGACATAATAAAATCAAGCAAAACAGAACAAAATCGATCAAAACAAAACACTGAAAGAAACACAGGACTTCAAAACAAAATAATAGGAAATCAACAATGGCTACCATAATATATCTTATCTTCAAAATAGCTGCATCTGCCATCAGATATAGTAAAACAAAACAAACAGAATAAAGCCAACACAAACCAAACAATGAAAATGATACAGGACTTTAAAACAAGATAATAGGGAATTAACAATGGATATCACCTTGAGAAGGAAATTCCCCAGAGTTGCTATATTTCATATTGTTATCTTCTAAACAGATGCTCAGACTACTGGCTTTAGGCCTGCAAAGTCAATCAAACACTAAACACTACAAGAATGAAGTTTTTTTGTTTTTGTTTTTGTTTTGTTTTTGTTTTTGTTTTTTTTACCTGAGTAGCTATTATCTCAGCCTGTGTTTCTCTGGGTCAGCCAGTTGCTTGCAAGAGGGTGCAAAAGGGGAGGTCTTGGCTCTTCTTTGTGTCCCAGCCCATGCTGGCCAGCATACAGGAAAGGATTACCTTCTTGTTTCTCCTTCCAGCCTGTATGGCTGCCACTAGCTCACAGGAAGGAGTTGGCTTCTTGTTTCTCCTCCTGGCCCACATGGCTGTTGCTTGCCCAAATTATTATTATTTACAGATGACATGATCCTCTATATAGAAGATCCAAAATCCACCAAAAGACTCCTATAATTATTAGCCAAATTGAGTAAGTAGAATATGAAATCAACACACAAAAATAAATAGTGTTCCTGTACAACAATTAACTACCAATAAAGAAATTAGGAAAATAATACCATTCACAATAGCATCAAAAACATTAAATACTTAGCATGTAATCCAACCAAGGAAGTGAAAGACCTGCAATGATAACTGCAGTGAAAAAGGATGCTGAAAAGAACATTATAATTTAAACATCCCTTTCTTTGATCAGAAGTGCCAATATTGTTCAAAACTGACATATACATCTAGTGCAATCTCTACCAAAATACCAACAGTATTCATCATAGAATTAGAGAAAACATCCTAAAATTTATATGGAACCAGAAGAGATCCAGAATAGCAAAAGCAATTCTGAGCAACAATACCAAAGCAGGAGACATCACAATCCCAGACTTCAAGTTATATTACAAAGCTATAGTGATAAAAACAGCACAGTACTGGCACAAAAACAGACATGTAGATAAAAGGAATAGAATATAAGATATAGAAACAACCCAAGACACATTCAGCTATCTCATCTTTGACAAAGTAGACAAAAAGTATGCTGTACAAAAAACAGCCTCTTTAGCAAATGGGGCTGGGAAAACTGCCAGAAGATTAAACCTAAACTCATATTTCTCACTAAACTAAACTAAAATGTATGAAACTAAAATAAAAATGGATCATATTTCTAAATATTAAAACAAAAAAATCTGTTGGAAGATGAAACAGGTAAAAGTCTTAAAGTCATAGGCATAGGCAAAGATTTTGTGAACAGAACCTCAACTGCATAATAAATAATCTCAAAAATTGGCAGAGGGGATTACATCAAATTAAAAAGCTTCTGCACAGCAAAGGAAAGAGCGAAGAGACAACTCTACAAAATGAGAAAAAACTGCCAGCCATTCCTTTTACAAAGGACTAATAATTAGAATATACAAAGAATTTTTTAAAATTAGACTTCTCAAAGTAAAAGACCCAGTAAAAACTGGGCAACAGAAAGAGACATTTCATAGATGAAATACAAATAGCTAAAATACATGAAATAATGTTTTAGAGAAATGCACATTCAAAAAATGCTGAGATTCCATTTTACTCCAGCAAGAATGTTTACTGTCAAGAAATCAAATAATAACAACACACGTTGTTAAGACTGCAGTGAAAAAGGAAACCTTCTACATCACTGGCAGGCACGTAAATTAGTAAGACCTCTACTACTAGACTCCTTACTGGAAATCAGTAAGGAGGTTATTTTAAAAACTAAAAGTAAAAATTTCATCTTCCCCCAAAATGTTAAAGACATCATATTACAGTGATATCTACCCCTATTTACAGCAGTGCAACTCATAATAGCTAAATCTTGGAACAGCCTATTATGTCCACCAACAGATGAATGGATAAAGAAAATGTGTTATTTAAACACAATCAAGTACTACTCTGCTACGAAGAAGGATAAATTTGAGTCATTTGTATGAACATGGAAATACCTTGGGATCATATCAAGTGAAATAAATCAGACACAAAAGGTTAAATATTGTATGTTTTCTTTTATATGAGAATCCCAAAATATAAATATACCAAAGAGCAAAATAAAAAATGGATGATAGGAAACAGGGAGATAGATTTTCTGCAAATGAGAAGGAGGGACCAAGAGACAAAGGGAGAGAGGAAGGAGAAGGGGCCATAAAAAGAATTAAAATGTGTTATGTACATGTACCTAATCCCCACCATCAAGGTAGTCATAGTCACTGGATAGTGCAAAGAGATACTAATAAAAATTAAAATTTTTAAAAATCCTTAGTGAAGATTAGGGTAGCATCAGGCCACTGTAAGCTTTGTTCTTCAAAGGAATGAGAGCAAGGTTTCTTCACCATTACACACAGATCACTTCTTGAAACTGCTGGATGTGTATGCACTAATCTGACTTACCAAGTACGTATAGAAGTATACTTACCATATAGTAAGGTCAACCTTTTTAGGGTGTCATAGTATATACTTTAAATTAAAATTCTCATTATCACCCTTAAAATTAGAAATACAGGGTAGCCTTATACAATTCCAAAGAATTCCCTCATGCCTTATCTTGAACTCACACCTTCTGCCCACTCTTCATCGGTGATTGCTGAGTATCCCTCCCTCTGCTTTTGTCTTTTTGAGAATATCATGCAGATGGATTCATATTCTGATGTAGCATCTTGAGACTGGGTGCTTCCACTCTGTGTAATGCCTTTGAAATACATCCAGGTTCTATGCGTGTCAACAGTGCTTCTTTCTCTTGTTGGATGGATCACATTTTGTGACCAGACTACAGTTTATTCATTCACTTCTTGAGGGCTGGCTGGTGGTTTCCTATTTAGAGTGATTACAAATAGGGTAGTTATAAGCATATGTGTGCAGGTTTTTATCCAAATATAAATTCTTTAGAATCCATATCCAAAACTGGAACTCCTGGGTCATATGCTAATGGTGTACTTAAGTTCATAAGAAACTGCTAAACTATTTTCAGAGTGGCAGGAGCATTTCACAATGTTTAACAATTGCTGTATATCCTCATCAGCACTTGGTTTTACATTTTCTAAGCCATTCTGATAGGTATTTAGTGGTAAGTAGCTTATTGTGCCTTTAATTATAATTACCTAATGGATAATGATGATAAACATCTTTTCATGTGTTTGCCATGGGTATATGCTCCTTGCTGAAGTGTTTGTCCATATTTAAAGGTGGTTTGTTTTCCTAAGTTTTGAAAACTCCTTATATATTCTGTATAGAAGTTCAAATATGTTGAATATGTGATCTGTAATTAGTTTCATCCAGTTAGTAGATTGTTTACTGCTTCTCTTACATGTTTTCTGTAGAGACAAGGTTTTTATTTTTTGTAAAGTGTAATTTACCAATCTTTTCTCTGACTTTGACTTTGATGTCAAAGTCACTTTGCTTAACTGCAGTCATGAAGATTTTTCTCCTGAAAGTTTCATGTAACACTTTTCCTTTAGATCTATGATCCATTTGGAGTGAGATTTTTAAAATAAAATGTGACATGTAGGTTTAAGTTCAGTCTTTTTACATGCCTTGCAGTTGTTCCAACACCATTTATTAAACAGTCTCCTTTCTTCTTCGAATAGTTTTTGCACTTCTGTCAAAAATCATTTGGAGCCAGGTGCAGCGGTGCATGCCTATAATCCCAGGAGGCTGAGGCAAGAGGATTGCTGTGAGTTTGAAGCTAGCCTGGGCTACAAAGTGAGTTGAAGGCCAGCCTAAACTGCAAAGCAAGACACTGTCTCAAAATGACCAAAAAAAAAGGCCTTTTTTCTGTGAGTGTATTTCTGGAATCACTTTTCTGCATTGTTGATCTGTGTCTATCCTTTCACAAAGGAACACTGTATTACTGTATTAAAATAAGAAAGTTTATTCCTCCAATTTTCTCCTACTTTCTCCATAAATGTTTTAGTTATTCTAATTCCTCTGTCTTTTCACATAATTTTAAAAACACTTCATCTGATATATCTATGGTGAGATTTCAATCAGCATTGCATTAAATGTATAAATCAACTATGGGAGAATTGGTATCATTACTATATGGAGTTTTCCAAGTCAAGAACCAAGTATACTTTTCTACTTATTTACACTCTTTAATTTCTTTCATCAGTTTTTAAAGATAATTTTCAGCCTATTTGTCCTTTTAGCTGTATACCTAGTCTTTTGCATAGAGCTATTCTATACAAGTTAACTTTTCTATTGCTAATTGTACATTGGTATGATAGAGAAGCAAAAAATGATTTTTGTGTTGACCTTTGTGACTGTTAATCCTGATATGCCAACTTCATTAAGAAACCCATATCAGATTAGCAGAGCATGCTCGTGGATGTGCCTGGGTGGGTCACAGAGTACTTGTGACCCACCCAGCCTTGTGTACTACACATAGTCCCTGGTCCCGTCCTCTAGTACTGTGTTCTGCTGCTCTGCTCCCTGGCTGCCATGAATGGCACTGCTTTGCTCTGGTGTTTTACTTTTACCCTGATGTTTTTGCCTTGCAGCCAGTTTACTGCAAACTGACCTCTTCCAAATTTGAAGGCAAATTAAACCTTTCTTTAAGTTGTTTTTTTCAACTTAAAGTTTTTACCAGTACATGTTTACAGTACACAACCTCCTTTAAGTCTGAGTATTAGGACTGTATTGTGTCCAGAAACAGGAAACCTGTACCCTGCAACCTTGCTAAGAAGACTGCTTATTAGTTGTAGGAATTATTTTATAATTTCCTGGGATTTCCAGTGTAAAAAGTCATGCCATCTGTGAATTGAGACAGTTTTCTTTTCCTTTCTTTCTTTTTTTTTTACTCCCAGTCTGTCTTTTCTTTTTCTTGTCCTACTGCATTGGCTAAGGCATCTATTGAGACATTGAATAGAAATGATGAGACTTTTTTTTCTTTATTCCTGCTCTTAGGAAAAAAAGCAAACTTTTAACAAAAATATGATATTAGCTGTGAGTTCTTGAGAGAGAGAGCGAGAGCGAGAGAGCGAGAGCGAGAGCGAGAGCGAGAGAGAGAGAGAGAGAGAGAGAGAGGGTGTGTGTGTGTAATGTGTAATTCTTTAGAGTTTAAAGTAAAACCTCAGTTATGGCCTTGCTTTATTTTTCTTCTCTGTAATGGTCTGAATGTTTCTTGGCTCCCTTCCCACTTTAAATTCCTATGTTGGAAACATAATCACCAACGTGATAGCTTTAAGAGGGATAGCCCTGGGGACCTTGATTTTAGACTTTTCAGCCTCAGAGAATTCTGAAAACTAAATTTCAGTTCAGAAGCTACTCAGGGTATGGTAATTTGTTATTGCAGTCTGAATAGACTAAGACACCTTCCATCAGGGTTTAATGTGGTTTCTGTCAAATGCAAGTAATTTTCAAACTCTGTGACGCTACTGTTTGTCCCACTAAAGCTCATGTTGAAGTTTAATCCTCATTGTGAGGTAGGACCAAGTAGGACCTTTAAAATGTGATTAATTAGGCAGAGTACTCATGAAAAGATCAATTCAATCATGGATAAATGGATTATCTCAGGAGTAGGCCTGTTATTAAAGCCAGGCTGGCCCAGTCTTGTACATACTCTTCTTGCCACATGATTCCCTGCACTACACTGGCACTCTGCAGAGTTTCCAAGAACAAGAAGGCCTTTGCTGATGTGGCCCCTCACTCAACCCTGGATCTTCCAGCCTCCAGAACCATGAGCATAACAAACCTTTATTCTTTATAAATTATCCACTCTCTGGTAGAAAACAGACTAAGACATACGGTTAATAATTAAACAAAAACTTCAATGGTATTTGTAATGCTACAAATTCAGTAAAATTTAACCCACCAAGTGTGTAATGATTGCTCTCAGGAAACAGCTCAGATAAAAGGCAAGATGTTTGTTGGCACTGTCATCTAATGGTCACTGTCCCTGATGTAAACAGCGTAATTCTCAGGTGACCCCATAACTACTTCAAAAGTTTAGGGAAACAGCACAAGACGAAGGAGTGAGTTCAGTCTGGACACTCAGATAATCATACTTCTTTTGCCTCAATACATTATTGAAGAATCAATCCTGACTAGGGGTGAAGGAGTCCGACATTAAGGCCCAAGTGTGTTGCTAATCAGAATCTTTCTCCTTTTCTAGGTGTGTAATTGAGAAAAGGAAATTTTGAATTATGGTATCAGCTAACTCCCTATCTGTAGGAGTCTTGCTAGGAGTGGAAACAACACAGGAATATAAGCACTATAAGTCTAGATGATATTGTTTGAAACCCTGAATCCAGCTGTTTCTGTACCCAAGCACTATTTTTGAACCCCTACGCTATAAATTCTATATCTTACTCCCCATCATTCTGACTTAAATGTGTTTGAACTGGATTTTCTGGCACTTCCGATTAGAAGAGTACTAAATTATAGATGGAAAGAGAGTCTTCGGTATTCTGGGTACCCTCTTCATCAAATATACCTGCCCTACCTGCATAAATGAAAAGCTAGTAAATGTTGGGGCAAGGTCTTCTGGACATGGAGGCCAAGGGCACAGGATTTTGTGGCAGGAAAGGGTAGGAGCGCAGACAGGCTGGTACAGAGGTGCACAGGTTGTAGGAGCCATTATAACCTCTTAGATACATCATGCTCATTAGTGGCAGCTACCAGTTATAACCAGAATTGAATAATGTCTATGCCATCACTCACAGACCTATCTTTTCAATGCTTTTTAAAGACAGTGGTATCCTGAAGTGTGGCAGCCGATGCCATATGGCTCTGTGCCGCTTGTTCTCCTTTTGCCTTCTACCCTTGTTTGTCCTGCTCTGTGTGCAGGAAGGCGGACCCAGGAATCCATGTTCCCTGACTCTGGCTGGGTTTAGTCAAGGAGAGGCACCTAACTGTGAATCTGTGAATATCAAGGGAAGAGGGACAGCGGTGGGAGAGACTGGGGTATTTCTCTCCCTCTATCTGCTTCTACAGACTTCTGGAAATGGCTGTGCTCCTCAGTGGCCACACGGTCTTGTCATTTGGTTACTCTGCAGCAGCTTCAGCCCTCAATGGACTGTGGTAGCATTATCCCTCTTCTTTTGCTTGTTCAGGCCCAAGGGAGCTAATAGCAACCCTTGCTGGTTCTCTTAACCCTGCCTAACTCTATAAACAGTTGCTTGATTAAATTCTGCTCAGTGGAACCGTTTCAAATGAGTGTACCATCTGCTTCCTGCCTGGTCCCTAGCTGATGTGGGCCTGTGAGTCCTTCCCACCCTCAGTCACAGCACAGCCAGTCACCACAAACTCCTTGCTGTTTACTAAGGGTGCTTAACATGTTTTTGCTTTTATGTCCTTGTTCACACAATTCCCCCTTTTTGGAAAACATTTTGCCACAAAGCCTCATTAAAAATGCCACCTCCTCTGGAGGTGGGAGGGGATACAGGGATGGAGGGAGAAAGGGAGAAGGGAGGGAGGAAGAGAAAATAAAAGTGGATTAAGATAGATGTTGATTAATATATGTAGGTATGTGTGTATGTTTCAGTAAGTATCACAAAAACGTACTAGTAAAAATAATTTTTTAAAAAGCAAAATAAAACAGATGCTATCTTCTGCAGAAAGCCTTCCCAAGCTGAGTCTGCAGACTCATTCCCAAGGTGGAATGGGTCTCTCCTCAGGACCCTGAGTTTTATCTTTGTCTCCATTATCACTCTAAGTTCCATCGCTTCCTTTTTGCCCCTCCCCTAAGCTTGAGGCAGAAGTGCAGTCTGCGCTTATGTGTACCCCCCTCCACTTTCCTAGCACAAAGCATATCACACTGTAGGTGTCTGACACGTGCTGCACTCAACGGAACCAGGAATGCATTATGAGTATTATTTAGTGAATGTGCCCAAGAAGCCATTGAATTTTCTAGCCTTTGCTCATTGGATCTGACTATGAAAGCTAGGAAAAAACAGCTGATGTCTCGAGAAGCTATTAGCAGAGCATGAAACCCAGCCTCTTCACTAACTCCTGACTCATAGGTTTGGTCTCCTTTGACAGTGGCTGGGGTGCTGCGTGCAGGACTGTATCTCAAGCTTCTGAGGCCTCTGGAGTCTGAGGAGCCTTCTGGGTTCAACTGAAGATAAGACTGGATGGGAAAAGTGAGGCCCCAGCCCCAGCAGTCCGCTCATTAGAGCAAGTATCCCATCAGCTCAGAGGCCGGCCATGTTGCTGAGTGAATCTTTCAGTTAAGAACAGCCAGGCTCTCCTTCTCCTTCACAGGTGTGTCAGTCACCCAAGTGTCATCAAGTTACTTCCTGACATACATCCATGACCTAAGGGTTCTAAAATCTCCCATTTTGTACCTATGGTCAACTCACATAATTTTACTTATCTCCTGTAAAAATGGGCTGTATCTTAGAATTTCAAGGGCAATTCTATCTATCAACTTGTTTTATACACTCTTAG
>PVJX010039824.1:0-15543 GCA_004027295.1 Dolichotis patagonum | reverse complement strand
TTTATGGTCATCCTGTAATGGATGATTATGATATCGTGTTTGGGAATTCCGAAGTCATATGGAGAACTATGATGTCACAATGGGGTTCTGTGATTCCACAATAGGATGCGTGAAGTCACAATGAGGCATGATGACTCCACAATGGAATATTTTAATGCCATATTTGGTAGAGTGATGTAATAATGTGCAACTATGTTGTCACAGTGGGGAATTGTGGTATCATAATGGTTGATTGTGCTGCTCTAATGAGGGCACTGTGAGGTCATAATAGGGTAATTGTGATGTCACACTGGAAATGATGATGTCACAATTGGCCATGCTAGTTATACCACAGGGCACCTTGAGGTGAAAGTGAACCATTACCCTGTGAAAAAGGGGAATTGTGATGGAATAATGGGGACTGTGATGTCAAAATGGGTACTTGTGTCATTTTGGGCAGTTATGATGTCACAAAAGAAAACTTTAACATCCATAGAGAATACTCTGGTCATAATGGGGAATTGCCAAGTCATGATGAGGGTATCATCAAGTCAACATAGGGCAGTGTGCTGTCACAACGTGGTACTGTAATGCCATAATGTGGAACTATGATGTCATAACATGTCACTGAGATGTCACAGTTGGGAATTGTGATGTCATACAGGTTAATTGTGCTGTTATAATTAGGCAACCTGTGGTCATAATTTAGGAGTATTTTTGCTAAAATACGGAATTGTGATGTTCCAACTGGCCATCATGAGGTAACAATATGCAATTATTGGGTGAAAATACAACATTGTGATATCATACTTGGTCACTGTGTTGTTAAAATTATACTGGTGATATTACAGTGGGCAATTTTGATATCACAGTTGGCAGTCATGATATCTCAAAGAAAAATTGTAATGTCATACTGGGAGTTGCAAGGTCACAATAGAACACATGTCATAATAGTGCATTATGATGTAAAAAAGGCATAGCATGATGCCAAAATGTGATACCATGATGTCATATCCATCATTGTGGTGTCACAATTGGCAATTGTGATATTGTAAGATAATTTACATGTCATGATAAGAATTGTGACAACTTAATTGTTAATTGTGATGTCACATTGGCAGTATACGAGGTCACAATATGGTGTTATGATGTCACAGTAGGACATGTTGATGTCACAGCAGGAGTAGTAAAACAAAGGAAAGGAAGGAAGAGGAAAAAAGCATCAAAATTACATGTGGTTTTGTGTGTGTAACATAGTATTAAAAGAAATAGATAAAAAAAATACAATTCTTCCAATATATTGAGACTGGAATAGAGTTCCCAAATGCCTGAAAAAGCAAACGTTACATTGAAGTGAAGGCATTTTTTAGCAGAAACAATTTGAAACATAAATCTTAGAACTCTGAATCCAGTACTTTTTTGGAGCTTGGAGCTGTATGAAGTGTAGAAGGGTGCCTTGGAAGATCTTCTAATAACTAAGGTAAACATAGGTTGTAATGGGGCCCTAATGGAGCATTATGTGACCAAAATGGAAAATATGAGCTAGTGATGTCGCTTTATAAAGTCAGAATGGGGGAAGAGTGAGATCTTAATGCGGGCATCCTGATGGCACAGGAGAGAAATGTGATGTCGTGATGGGATATTTTATATCACAATAGGGAATTCGGAGGTCACAGTGGGGCATCGTGACAGCATAAAAGAATGGAATGGTACCATAATGACGACACTGATATGATAACGAGGGCAATGTGAGATCACCATGTGGAATTGAGAAGTAACAATGAACAGTGTCTCATCATGGGGTACAGTGGTGTCACAATAGGGTGCTGTGTTTTCACAGTGGGATGTGGTTCTGTCACAATCATGCATCTACTCTTTTCACTGGAGAACTGTGATGTCACTAGGGTTTATTGTGATGTTGTAATGGATCATTATGACATCATGATGGGGAATTCTTAAGTCATATGGAGAACTATGATGTCACAATGTGGTGGTGTGATACCACAATAGGATGTGTGAAGTCACAATAAGGCATGATGTTGTCACAATGGGATATTTTGGGGCCATATTTGGTACAGTGACGTCATAATATGCATCTATTTCATCACAGTGGGGAATTGTGGCATCATAAAGGTTGATTGTGCTGCACTAATGAGGGCAATGTGAGGTCATAATAGGGTAATTGTTGTGTCACACTGGAAATGATGCTGTCACAATGGGCCAAGTTAGTGTCACCACAGTGCAACTTGAAGTGAGTGTGAATCATTATACTGTGAAAAAAAAGGAATTGTGATGCTATAATGGGGACTTTGATGTCATCATGGGCACTTGTGTCACACTGGGCAGTTATGAGGTCACAAAAGAAAACTGTAACATCAATGCAGAATTGTCTGTTCAAAATGGGAAATTGACAATTCCTGATGTGGGTATCACGATGTCAAAATAGGGCAGGCTGGTGTTACAATGGGGTATTGTAATGCCATAATGTGGAACTATGCTGTCATAACATGTCACTGTGATGTCACAATTGGGAATTCTGATGTCATAAAGGTTAACTGTGCTGCTATAATTATAGAACAGGAGCTCATAATCAGGGAGTTGTTTGGGTATAATTATAGAACAGCGGCTCATAATCAGGGAGTTGTTTTGCTATAATATGCAATTGTGATGTTCCCACTCGGCATCATGAGGTATCAATATGGCATTCTTGGGTTACAATACAGAAATGTGATATCATAGTGGGGCACTGTGATGTCACAATGGTCCTCTTGATATCACAGTGGGCAAATGTGATGTCACAGTGGGCAATCTTGATGTCGCAAAGGAAATTTTAATGTCATAATGTGAATTGCGAGTTTAAAACAGAACACATGACACAATAGGGCATTATGATGACACAAGTGCATAGCATGATGTTATAATGTGACACCATGATGCCATATCCATCATTGTGATGTCACAATTGTCAATTGTGATGTTTTAGGATAATTTAAATGTCATGATGAGAATTGTGAGATATGAATTGTGAATTGTGATGTCACATTGGCAGTATATGAGGTCACAATAGGGCGTTATCATGTTACAATAGGACATGGCGATGTCACAGCAGGAAAAGGAAAAGGAATGAAGGAAAAGGAAAGAAATATCAAACTGGCATCTGGTTTTTTTGTGTGTGACCCTAGTATTAAAAGAAATAGATTAAAAAATTACAATTTCTCCACTATCTTGAGACTGGCAAAGATTTCTTAAATGCCTGAAAAAGCAAATGTTAAATTCTAGTAAACTCATTTGTTAGCTGACACAAATTGAAATATAAATCTTAGAACTCTGAATCCAGGACTTTTTGTGGGCCTGGAGCTGCCTGAATGGTTATAGGTGCCTTCGTAGATCTTCTAGTCATAATTAAGGTAAACATAGTTGGTGATGGGGCACTATTGGAGCATTATGTGATCAAAATGGAAATTATGAGCTAATGATGTGGCTTTATAAAGCCAGAATGGGGGAAGAGTGAGATCCTAATGGGGGTTTCCTAATGGCACTGCAGAGAATTTTGATGTCATAAAGGGATATTTGATGTTACAATAGGGACTTGGGAGGTCAAAGTGGAGCATAGTGACAGCATAAAGGAATGCCATGATACCACAGTGAGGAAACTGAGATGATAACGAGGCCAATGTGAGATCATAATGGGGAATTGTGAAGTAACAGTGAAAAACATGCAACCTGGGGTACAGTGGTATCACAATAGGGAGCTGTGATACCACAGTGGAGTGTTGTTCTTTCACAAGGATGCATCTACTGTTATCACTGGAGAACTGTGTTTTGACAAGGGTTGATGGTCATGCTGTAATGGATGATAATGATATCATGATGGGGAATTCTGAAGTCATATGGAGAACTATGATGTCACAATGGGGTGCTGTGATTCCACAATAGGATGTGTGAAGTCACAATGAGGCATGATGATTCCACAATGGAATATTTTGATGCCATGTTTGGTACAGTGATGTAATAATGTGCAAGTATGTTGCAACAGTGGGGAATTGTGGTATAATAAAGGTTGATTTTGCTGCTCTAATGAGGGCACTGTGAGGTCATAATAGGGTAATCATGATGTCACACCGGAAATGATGATGTCACTATGGGACAAGCTAGTGTCACCACAGGGCACCTTGAGATGAAAGTGTATCATTACCCTGTGAAAAGGGGAATTGTGATGGGATAATGGGGACTGTGATGTCACAATGGGCACTTGTGTCATTTTGGGCAGTAATGATGTCACAAAAGAAAACTGTAACATCGATAGAGAATTCTGTGGCCATAATGGGGAATTGCCAAGTCATGATGAGGGTATTATCAGGTCAACATGGGGCAGTGTGCTGTCACAGGGGGTACTGTAATGCCATAATGTGGAACTATGATGTCATAACATGTAACTGTGGTATCACAGTTGGGAATTGTGATGTCATAAAGGTTAACTGTGCTGTTATAATTAGGCAACATGTGCTCATAATTTAGGAGTAGTTTTGCTAAAATAGGGAATTGTGATGTTCCAAATGGGCATCATGAGGTAACAATATGGCATTATTGGGTGACAATACAACATTGTGATATCATACTGGGTCACTGTGATGTTACAATTGTACTGCTGATATCACAGTGGGCAATTGTGATATCATAGTGGGCAATCATGATATCTCAAAGGAAAATTGTAATGTCATACTGGGAGTTGAGTGGTCACAATAGAACACATGTCATCATAGTGCATTATGATGTCACAAAGGCATAGCATGATGCCAAAATGTGATACCATGATGTTATATCCATCATTGTGGTGCCACAATTGGCAATTGTGATATTGTAAGATAATTTAAATGTCATGATGAGAATTGTGAGATCTTAATTGTGAATTGTGATGTCACATTGGCAGTATAGGAGGTCACAATAGTGTGTTATGAGGTCACAGTAGGAAATGGTGATATCACAGCACGAGAAGTCAAAGAACAGAAAGGAAGGAAAAGTAAAAAAATATCAAACTTACATCTGGTTTTGTGTGTGTAACCTAGTATTAAAAAAAATGGATAAAAAATTACAATTCTTCCAATATATTGAGACTGGAAAAGAGTTCTCAAATGCCTGAAAAAGCAAATCATACATTCAAGTGAAGGCATTTTTTTCGCAGAAACAATTTGAAACATAAATCTTAGAACTCTGAATCCAGTACTTTTTTGGGGCTTGGAGCTGTATGAAGTGTAGAAGGGTGCCTTGGTGATCTTCTAAGTATAATTAAGGTAAACATAGGTTTTGATGGGGCCCTAATGGAGCATTGTGTGATCAAAATGGAAATTATGAGCTAGTGATGTCACTTTATAAAGTCAGAATGTGGAAAAAGTGAGATCCTAATGGGGGTATCCTGATGGCACAGGACAGAATTGTGATGTCATGATGGGATATTTTATATTCCAATAGGGAATTTGGAGGTCACAGTGGGGCATAGTGACAGCATAAAGGAATGTCATGGTACCATAATGAGGACACTGATATGGTAACGAGGGGAATGTGAGATCACCATGGGGAACTGTGAAGTAACAGTGAAATGTGTCTCATCATGGGGTACAGTGGTGTCACAATAGGATGCTGTGATGTCACAGTGGAGTGTTGTTCTGTCACAATCATGCATCTACCCTTTTCACTGGAGAACTGTGATATCTCTAGTGTTCATTTTGATGATGTAATGGATCATTATGACATCATGATGGGGAAATCTTAAGTCATATGGAGAACTATGATGTCAGAATTGTGTGGTGTGATAACACAATAGGATGTGTGAAGTCAAAATAAGGCATGATGATGTCACAATGGGATATCTTGAGGCCATATTTGGTACAGTGATATCATAATATGAATCTATGTCATCACAGTGAGGAATCGTGGTATCATAAAGGTTGATTGTGCTGCTCTACTGATAGCAATTTGAGGTCATAATAGGGTAATTGTGGTGTCACACTGGGAATGATGCGGTCACAATGGGCCAAGTTAGTGTCACCTCAGTGCAACTTGGGGTGACAGTGAATCATACTGTGGAAAAAAGGAATTGTGATGCTATAATGGGGACTTTGATGTCATCATGGGTACTTGTGTCAACTGGGCAATTATGGGGACAGAAGAGAAAACTGTAACATCAATGCAGAATTGTCTGTTCATAATGGGGAATTGACAATTCCTGATGTGGGTATCATGCTGTCAAAATGGGGCAGGGTGGTGTTACAATGGAGTAATGTAATACCATAATGTGGATCTATGCTGTCATAACATGTCACTGTGACGTCACAATTGGGAATTGTGATGTCATAAAGGTTAAATGTGCTGCTATAATTATAGAACAGGAGCTCATAATCTGGGAGTTGTTTTGCTATAATATGCAATTGTGATATTCCCACTGGGCATCATGCGGTAACAATATGGCATTCTTGGGTGACAGTACAGAATTGTGATATCATAGTGGGGCACTGTGATGTCACAATGGTCCTGGTGATATCATAGTGTGCAATTGTGATGTCACAGTGGGCAATCATGATGTCACAAAGGAAATTTTAATGTCATAATGTGAATTACGAGGTTAAAACAGAACACATGTCACAATAGGTCATTATGAGGACACAAATGCATAGCATGATGTTATAATGTGATACCACGATGTCATATCCAACATTGTGAGGTCACAATTGTCAATTGTGATGTTGTAAGATAATTTAAATGTCATGATGAGAATTGTGAGATCTGAATTGTGAATTGTGATGTCACATTGACAGTATATGAGGTCAAATTATGGCGTTATCATGTCACAGTAGGACAGCGATGTCACAGCAGGAAAAAGAAAAGAAAGGAAGGAAAAGGAAAGAAATATCAAACTGGCATCTGGATTTTTGTGTTTGTGAGCCTAGTATTAAAAGAAATAGATTAGAAAAATTACAATTTTTCCACTATCTTGAGACTGGAAAAGATTTCTTAATTGCCTAAAAAAGCAAATGTTACATTCAATTAAACTTATTTGTTAGCAGAAACAAACTGAAACATAAATCTTTGAACTCTGAATCCAGTACGTTTTGTGGGCGTGAAGCAGCATGAACCGTTATAGGGTGCGTTCCTAGATCCTCTAATCATAATAAAGGTAATCATAAGTTGTGATGGGGCACTGTTGGAGCATTATGTGATCAAAATGGAAATTATGAGCTAATGATGTGGCTTTATAAAGTCAGAATGGGGGAAGAGTGAGATCCTAATGGGGGTTTCCTGATGGCACTGCAGAGAATTTTGATGTCATAATGGGATATTTGATGTCACAATAGGCACTTTGGTGGTCGACGTGGGGCATAGTGACAGCATACAGAATGCCAGGATACCATAATGAGGACACTGAGATGATAACGAGGGCAATGTGAGATCATAATGAGGAACTGTGAAGTAACAGTGAAAAACATGCATCCTGGCATACAGTGGTATCACAATAGGAAGCTGTGATGTCACAGGGGAGTGTTGTTCTGTCCCAAGGATCCATCTACTGTTATCACTGGAGAACTGTGTTTTGACAAGGGTTTATAGTCATGATGTAATGGATGATTATGATATCATGGTGGGAATTCTGAAGTCATATAGCGAACTATGATGTCACAATGTGGTGCTGTGATACCACAATGGGATGTGTGAAGTCACAATGAGGCATGATGATTCCACAATGGAATATTTTGATGCCATATTTGGTACAGTGATGTAATAATGTGCAACTATGTTGTCACAGTGGGGAATTGTGGTATCATAAAGGTTGATTGTGCTGCTCTAATGAGGGCACTCTGAGGTCATAATAGGGTAATTGTGATGTCTCACAGGAAATGATGATGTCACAATGGGCCAAGCTAGTGTCACCACAGGGTACCTTGAGGTTAAAGTGAATCATTACCCTGTGAAAAAGGGGAATTGTGATGGAATAATGGGGACTGTGATATCACAATGGGGACTTGTGTCAATTTGGCCAGTTATGATGTCACAAAAGGAAATTGTTTCATCCATAGAGAATTCTCTGGTCATAATGGGGAATTAACAAATCATGATAAGGGTATCATCCAGTCAACATAGGGCAGTGTGCTGTCACAACGGGGTACTGTAATGCCATAATGTGGAACTATGATGTCATAACATGTCACTGTGATGTCACAGTTGGGAATTCTGATGTCATAAATATTAATTGTGCTGTTATAATTAGGCAACATGTGCTGATAATTTAGGAGTAGTTTTGCTAAAATAGGGAATTGTGATGTTCCAACTGGGC
This sequence comes from Dolichotis patagonum, assembly GCA_004027295.1. NCBI lineage: Eukaryota > Metazoa > Chordata > Mammalia > Rodentia > Caviidae > Dolichotis > Dolichotis patagonum. Next base: position 7,238 of record PVJX010039824.1, on the reverse strand, counting down.
ATCATGAGGTAACAATATGGCATTATTGGGTGACAATACAACATTGTGATATCATACTGGGTCACTGTGATGTTACAATTGTACTGGTGATATCACAGTGGCCAGTTGTGATATCACAGTGGGCAATGATGGTATCTCAAATGAAAATTGTAATGTCATACTGGGAGTTCTGAGGTCACAATAGAACACACGTCATAATAGTGCATTATGATGTCACAAAGGCATAGCATGATGCCAAAATGTGACACCATGATGTCATATCCAACATTGTGGTGTCACAATTGGCAATTGTGATATAGTAAGATAATTTAAATGTCATGATGAGATTTGTGAGATCTAAATTGTGAATTGTGATGTCACATTGGCAGTATACGAGGTCACAATAGGGTATGATGATGTCACAGTAGGACATGGTAATGTCACAGCAGGAGTAGTAAAAGAAAGGAAAGGAAGGAAACGGAAAAAAATATCAAACTTACCTCTTGTTTTATGTGTGTAACCTAGTATTAAAAGAAATAGATAAAAAATTTACAAATCTTCCAAAATATTGCGACTGGAAAAGAGTTCTCAAATGCATGAAAAACAAATGTTACATTCAAGTGAAGGCATTTTTTATCAAACAATTTGAAATGTAAATCTTAGAACTCTGAAGCCCGTACTTTTTGGGGGTTTGGAGTTGTATGAAGTGTATAAGTGTGCCTTGGAAGATCTTCTAATCATAATTCAGGTAAACATAGGTTGTGATGGGGCCCTAATTGAGCATTATGTGATCCAAATGGAAACTGTGAGCTAGTGACATCAGTTCATGAAGTCAGAATGGGGGAGAACTGTGATCCTAATGGGGGTATCCTTATGGCACAGGAGAGAATTGTGATGTAATGATGGGATATTTTATATCACAATAGGGAATTTGAAGGTCACAGTGGGGCATAGTGACAGCATAAAGAATGGCATGGTACTATAATGAGGAAACTGATATGGTAACGAGGGCAATGTGAGATTACCATGGGGAATTGTGAAGTAACAGTGAAAAGTGTCTCATCATTGGGTACATCGGTGTCAAATTTGGGTGCTGTGATGTCACAGTGGAGTGTTGTTGTGTCACAATCATGCATCAACTCTTTTCACGGGAGAACTGTGATATCCCTAGGGTTTATTGTGATGTTGTCATGGATCATTATGACATCATGATGGGGAATTCTTAAGTCATATGGAGAACTATGATGTTGCAATGGGGTGATGTGATACCACAATAGGATGTGTAAAGTCACAATAAGACATGATGATGTCACAATGGGATATTTTGAGGCCAAAATTGGTACAGTGATGTCATAATATGAATCTATGTCGTCAGACTGGGGAATTGTGGTATCATAAATGTTGATTGTGCTGCTCTAATGAGGGCAATGTGAGGTCATAATAGGGTAATTGTGGTATCACACTGGAAATGATGCTGTCACAATGGGCCAAGTTAGTGTCACCAAAGTGCAACTTGAGGTGACATTGAATCATTATACTGTGAAAAAAAAAGGAATTGTGATGCTATAATGGGGACTTTGATGTCATCATGGGCACTTGTGTCACACTGGGCAGTTATTAGGTCACAAGAGAAAACTGTAACATCAAAGCAGAATTGTCTGTTCATAATGGGGAATTGACAATTCCTGATGTGGGTATCATGATGTTGAAATAGGGCAGGGTGGTGTTACAATGGGGTATTGTAATGCCATAATGTGGAACTATGCTGTCATAACATGTCACTGTGATGTCACAATTGGGAATTGTGATGTCATAAAGCTTAATTGTGCTGCTAAAATTATAGAACAGGAGCTCATAATCAGGGAGTTATTTCGCTATAATATGCAATTGTGATGTTCCCAGTGGGCATCATGAGGTAACAATATGTCATTCTTGGGTGAAAATACAGAATTGTGATATCATAGTGGGGCACTGTGATGTCACAATGGTCGTGGTGATATCACAGTGGGCAATTGTGATGTCACAGTGGGCAATCATGATGTCACAAAGGAAATTTTAATGTCATAATGTGAATTGCGAGGTTAAAACAGAACACATGGCACAATAGGGCATTATGATGACACAAATGCATAGCATGATGTTATAATGTGATGCCATGTTGTCATATCCATCATTGTGATGTCACAATTGTCAATTGTGATGTTGTAAGATAATTTAAATGTCATGATGAGAATTGTGAGATCTGAATTGTGAATTGTGATGTCACATTGGCAGTATATGAGGTCACAATGGGGTGTTATCATGTCACAGTAGGACATGGTGATGTCACAGCAGGAAAAAGAAAAGAATGGAAGGAAAAGGAAAGAAATATCAAACTGGCATCTGGTTTTTTTTGTGTGTGAGCCTAGTATTAAAAGAAATAGATGAAAAAAATTACAATTTTTCCACTATCTTGAGACTGGAAAAGATTTTTTAAATCCCTGAAAAGGCAAATGTTACATTCAAGTAAACTCATTTGTTAGCTGACACAAATTGAAACATGAAACTTAGAACTCTGAATCCATTACTTTTTGTGGTCCTGGAGCTGCATGAAAGGTTACAGGGTGCATTCGTAGATCTTCTAATCATAATTAAGGTAAACATAGGTTGTGATGGGGCATTATTGGAGCATTATGTGATCAAAATGGAAATTATGAGCTAATGATTTGGCTTTATAAAGTCAGAATGGGGGAAGAGTGAGATCCTAATGGGGGTTTCCTGATGGCACTGCAGAAAATTATGATGACATAATGGGGTATTTGATGTCACAATAGGGGCTTTGGAGGTCAGAGTGGGGCATAGTGAGAGCATAAAGTAAAGCCATGATACCATAATGAGGACACTGAGATGATAACGAGGCCAGTGTGAGATCATAATGGGGAATTGTGAAGTAACAGTGAAAAACATGCATCCTGGGGTATAGTGGCATCACAATAGGGAGCTGTGATGCCACAGTGGACTGTTGTTCTGTCACAAGGATGCATCTACTGCTGTCACTAGAGAACTGTGTTTTGACAAGGGTTCATGGTCATGCTGTAATGGATGATTATGATATCATGATGGGGAATTCCGAAGTCATATGGAGAACTAGGTTTTCACAATGGGGTGCTGTGAATCCACAATAGATGTGTAAATTCACAATGAGGCATGATGATTCCACAATGGAATATTTTGATGCCATATTTGGTACAGTGATGTAATAATGTGCAACTATATTGTCACAGTGGGGAATTGTGGTATCATAAAGGTTGATTGTGCTGCTGTAATGAGGGCACTGTGAGGTCATAATAGGGTAATTGTGATTTCACACCGGAAATGATGATGTCACAATGGGCAAATGTAGTGTCACCACAGGGCACCTTGATGTGAAAGTGAATCATCACCCTGTCAAAAAGGGGAATTGTGATGGAATAATGGGGACTGTGATGTCACAATGGGCACTTGTGTCACTTTGGGCAGTTATGATGTCACAAAAGAAAACTGTATCATCCATAGAGAATTCTCTCGTCATAATGGGGAATTGACAAGTCATTATGAGGGTATCAGCCAGTCAACATAGCGCAGTGTTCTGTCACAACGGGGTATTGTAATGCCATAATGTGGAAATGTTATGTCATAACATGTCACTGTGATGTCCCAGTTGGGAATTGTGATGTCATAAAGGTTAATTGTGCTGTTATAATTAGGCAACATGAGCTCCTAAATTAGGAGTAGTTTTGCTAAAATAGGGAATTGTGATGTTCCAACTGGGCATCATGAGGTAACAATATGGCATTATTGGGTGACAATACAACATTGTGATATCATACTGGGTCACTGTTCTGTTACAAATGTACTGATGATATCACAGGGGGCAATTGTGATATCACAGTGGGCAACCATGCTATCTCAGAGGAAAATTTTAATGTCATACTGGGAGTTGCGAATTCATAATAGAACATGTGTCATAATAGTGCATTATGATGTCACAAAGGCATAGCATGATGCCAAAATGTGATACCATGATGTCATATCCATCATTGTGGTGTCACAATTGGCAATTGTGATATTGCAAGATAATTTAAATTTCATGTTGAGAATTGTGAGATCTTCATTGTGACTTGTGATGTCACATTGGCAGTATACAAGGTCACAATAGGGTGCTTTGATGTCACAGTAGGACATGGTGATGTCACAGCAGGAGTAGTAAAAAAAAGGAAAGGAAGGAAAAGGAAAAAAAATATCAAACTTACATCTGGTTTTGTGTGTGTAACCTAGTATTAAAAGAAATAGATAAAAAATTACAATTCTTCCAATATATTGAGACTGGAAAAGAGTTCTCAAATGCCTGAAAAAGCAAATGTTACATTCAAGTGAAGGCATTTTTTAGCAGAAACAATTTTAAACATAAATCTTGGAACTCTCAAATCAGTACTTTTTTGGGGCTTGGAGCTGTATGAATTGTAGAAGGTTGCCTTGGAAGATCTTCTAATCATAATTAAGGTAAACATAGGTTGTGATGGGGCCCTAATGGAGCATTATGTGATCAAAATGGAAATTATGAGCTAGTGATGTCGCTTTATAAAGTCAGAATGGGGGAAGAGTGAGATCCAAATGGGGGGATCCTGATGGCACGGGAGAGAATTGTGATGTCATGATGGGATATTTTATATCACAATAGGGAATTTGGAGGTCAGAGTGGGGCATGTTGACAGCACAAAGGAATGGCATGGTACCATACTGAGGACATTGATATGATAACAAGGGCAATGTGAGATCACCATGGGGAATTGTGAAGAAACTGTGAAAAGTGTCTCATCATGGGGTACAGTGGTGTCACAATAGGGTCCTGTTATGTCACAGTGGAGTGTTGTTCTGTCACAATCATGTATCTACACTTTTCGGTGGAGAACTGTGATATCACTAGGGTTTATTATGATGTTGTAATGGATCATTATGATATTAGGATGGGGCATTCTTAAGTCATATGTGGAACTATGATGTCGCAATGGGGTGTTGTGATACCACAGTATTATGTGTGAAGTCACAATAAGGCATGATGATGTCCCAATGGGATATTATGAGGCCATATTTGGTACAGTGATGTCATAATATGCATCTATGTCGTCACAGTCGGGAATTGTGGTATCATAAAGGTTGACTTTGCTGCTCTAATGAGTGCAATGTGAGCTCATATTAGGGTAATTGTGGTGTCACGGTGGAAATGATGCTGTCACAATGGGCCAAGTTAGTGTCACCACAGTGCAATTTGAGGTGACAGTGAATCACTATACTGTGATTAAAAAAGGTATTGTGATGCTATCATGGGGACTTTGATGTCATCATGGGCACTTGTGTCGCACTGGGCAGTTGTGAGGCCACAAGAGAAAATTGGAACATCAATGCGGAATTTTCTGTTCATAAAGGGGAATTGACAATTCCTGATGTGGGTATCATGATGTCGAAATAGGGCAGGGTGGTGTTACAATGGGGTATTTTAATGCCATATTGTGGAACTATGCTGTCATAACATGTCACTGTGATGTCACAATTGGGAATTGTCATGTCATAAAGGTTAATTGTGCCGCATTAATTATAGAACAGGAGCTCATAGTCAGGGAGTTGTTTCGCTATATTATGCAATTGTGATGTTCCCAATGGGCATCATGAGGTAACAATATGGTATTCTTGGGTGACAATACAGAATTGTGATATCATAGTGGGGCACTGTGATGTAACAATGGTCTGGCTGATATCACAGTGGGCAACTGTGATGTCACAGTGGGCAATCATGATGTCACAAAGCAAATTTTAATGTCATAATGTGACTTGCGAGGTCAAAACCGAACACATGTCACAATAGGGCATTATGATGACACAAATGTATATCAAGATGTTATAATGTGATACCATGATGTCATATCCATCATTGTGATGTCACAATTGTCAATTGTGATGATGTAAGATAATTTAAATGTCATGATGAGAATTGTGAGATCTGGATTGTGAATTGTGATGTCACATTGGCAGTATATGAGTTCACAATAGGGGGTTATCCTGTCACAGTAGGACATGGCGCTGTCACAGCAGGAAAAGGAAAAGAAAGGAAGGAAAAGGACAGAAATATCAAACTGGCATCTGGATTTTTGTGTGTGTGAGCCTAGTATTAAAATAAATACATAAAAAATTACAATTTTTCCACTATCTTGAGACTTGAAAATATTTCTTAAATGCCTGAAAAAGCAAATGTTACATTCAAGTGCAGGCATTTTTTTAGCAGAAACAATTTGAAACATAAATCTTAGAACTCTGAATCCAGTACTTTTTTGGGGCTTGGAGCTGTATGAAGTGTAGAAGTGTGCCTTGGAAGATCTTCTAATCATAATTGAGGTAAACATAGCTTGTGATGGGGCCCGAATGGAGCATTATGTGCTCAAAATGGAAATTATGAGCTAGTGATGTCTCTTTGTAAAGACAGAATAAGGGAAGAGTGAGACCCTAATGGGGGTATCCTGATGGCACAGAAGAGAATAGTGATGTCATGATGGGATATTTTATATCACAATAGGGAATTTGGAGGTCACAGTGGGGCATAGTGACAGCATAAAGGAATGGCATCGTACCATATTGAGGACACTGATATGATAACGAGGGCAATGTGAGATCACCATGGGGAATTGTGAAGTAACAGTGAAAACTGTCTCATCATGGGGTACAGTGGTGTCACTATAGGGTGCTGTGATGTCACAGTGGAGTGTTGTTCTGTCACAATCATGCATCTACTCTTTTCGCTGGAGAACTGTGACATCACGAGGGTTATTGTGATGTTATAATGGATCATTATGATATCATGATGGGGAATTCTTAAGTCATATGTAGAACGAGGATGTCACAATGAGGTGGTGTGATACCACAATAGGATGTGTGAAGTCGCAATAAGGCATGATGATGTCACAATGTGATATTTTGAGGCCATATTTGGTACAGTGATGTCATAATATGCATCTATGTCGTCACAGTGGGGAAATGTGGTATCATAAAGGTTGATTGTGCTGTTCTAATGAGGGCAATGTGAGGTCATAATAGGGTAATTGTGGTGTCACACTGGAAATGATGCAGTCACAATGGGCCAAGTTAGTGTCACCACAGTGCAAGTTGAGGTGACAGTGTATCATTATACTGTGAAAAAAAAGCAATTGTCATTCTATAATGGGGACTTTGATTTCATCATGGGCACTTGT
>PVJX010039823.1:0-15533 GCA_004027295.1 Dolichotis patagonum | reverse complement strand
CGGGGTTCTCACTCTAACACTGACACTGATGCCAGCAACGAGGGGACAAGGTCAGGTCTCCCTGCCCCTCCTGGACAGTCGCTGCCCACAGAAGCTTTTTGAGACAGGCGCTTGCTGTGAGCCCAGGCTGGCCTTGACCTCCTGGCGATCCTCCCGCCTCAGCCTCCTGCCTCTGGGAGCACAGGTAGGAGCCGCCACACCCGCTCCCCTCCTGCCAGCTCACCGGGTGCTGCAATCCTGACCCCGTTCACGTCGGTGAGCTCATGGCCCGGCCGCTCCTCGATGAGGATGTCCTGGCCGGTCTCCAGGCGGAGGTCACAGGAGGAGCTGGGGGCAGCCACGTAGAAGGGGATGCCGTGGTGCTTGGCGGTGATGGCCAGCTGGTAGGTGCCCACTTTGTTGGCCGTGTCTCCATTGGCCACCACTCGGTCAGCCCCCACGACGACGGCTGGGAGCAAGAAACCCGATTGAGCCGTCCCGTGGCCCAGTCCTGGCCTCCTGGGGGCCCAGGCACGCCCGCCGCGGACCTGACACGCCCCGCCGGGCCATGGCGGCGGCCGCCATGCTGTCGGCGATGAGGGTGGCGGGGATGCCCTCGTACACCAGCTCGAGGGCCGTCAGCCGCGCGCCCTGGTTGTAGGGCCGGGTCTCCGTGCAGAAGGCGCGCTCCAGGCGGCCCAGCTGGTGCAGGGAGCGGATCACACCTGTGGGCAGGGTGGGGTCAGTGCAGGGTCCGGGGCTTCGCCCAGGCTGTCTCATCTCCACCTCCACCTCTATCGGGGTGACACCTCCACAAATCCCCCCTCCTCAGGGGTACATGGCAGTCCCACACCTCTATCTGGGCCGGCTCTTTGTCCTCTTTTATATGAGACAGAGTCTCACTTTGCAATTCAGGCTGGCCTTGAACTTGCTTATGTACTCCAGGCTGGTCTCCAACTCCGGAGATCCTCCTGCCTCAGCCTCCCGAGTGCTGGAATTACAGGCACCACTATGCCTGGCTCTAGCTTTTTTGGGGGGGTGCATTACTGGGTATTAAACCCAGGGTCTTCTCACTGAGCTCCATCCCCAGCCCCTTATTTTTTTATTTTGAAACACAGTAGTTCAGGTCAGTCTTGAACTCACTATGCAGGCCAAGCGGGTCTCACACTGGCAGTGACTCTCCTGACTCAGCCTCCCAAGTACTGGATTACAGGTGTGTAATACCACGGCCAGCCTGAGCCCAGTTCTCACTAAACTGCCAAGGCTGGGCTCAAATGTGTGATATTCCTGCCTCAGCCTCCCAGAGTGCTAGGATTACTGGCATTTGCGACCACACCCAGCCATGTACCATCTGCTATCACTTCTCATGTGATTCCCCCCCCCCCGGGGGTGAAACCCAGGGGCTCGTACAAAGCTGTATCCCAAGCCCTTTCTTTTTCACTTCTTTTGAGACAGGGTCTTCCTCTGTAGTCCAAGCTGTCCTCAAGCTCACAGTTTCACTGCCTCAGTGACCTCCCAAATGCTAGCATTAGAAGCGTGCACCCCTACATCTGCTCTCTGCACTTATCTCACTGTTGGGTGTCTGTCCCTCCTCCCTCCCGAGGGCAGTGTCCCCAGCACTAGGTATTTAAATTCCCAAGATGAGGGTGGAACCTCAGAAGGTGGGAAGATGTGCAGGAGAAACGTCACCCAGGAACCTCACTACCTATCTCCCCCTCCTGGTCACAGCTCCCACAATCTCACATGGGGGGCTCATTCCCACCCATCGGTCCTCTTAGGAGCCACCTCTTGTTCCTCTTCTAAGCCTATGGCTCGGTGGCTCTGGGTGGGCAGGCAGCCCTGTCAGACCTCACGAGACATGAGAAGAGCAGTCTGCTACACTTTGAGCCCCTGGATCTAGCCGTACCTGAAGCCAGCCGCTTAACTGTATCCACGTAAGAACTAACACAGTCACCGGCCCTTTTCTGGGGTACAGTAGTTCAGGCTTGGCCCCTTTTCCTGGTGGTAGGGATTGAACCTGGGGCCTCAGGCACACTGAGCTACACTCCAGCTGCCTAATTTGTTTCTCTTGTACCTCAAAGTGGCCCTTTCCCACCCCAAGAGGCCTGCTCACCCAGGGCTGTGCCGTAGCCCGCGGTGGCCAGTGCGCCAGTGTTACAGTGGGTCAGCACGGTCACCTTGCCGCCCTGGGGGGCGGCCTGGTCCAGGAGGTGGTGGGCTCCCAGGTCCCCAATGCTGCGGTTGTCCCTGAGGTCCTTCTGCAGCATGGCTTCGGCGTAGCGGATCACCCTGGGGCCAAGGACAAAGAGGGACTCTCGGCGCTAGCCTGGGACCTCAGGGCCTGGCCGGCCCATCCTGACCACCCGGCACTGTTCTGTGGGGTCTGGATGCTTCAGCCACCATCACGAAGCTGCCACTGTGCAGGCACATGTGACACATTTCCCAGTACTTCCTGTGTGCCTGGTACCAGGAGGGAGCATAACAGTAAACAAGACAAGACGTCCTGCCCTGGTGGCCACGCAGCACGGTAGGCATGTAATCCCAGGTGCTCCGGAGGCTGAGGAGGCCGCTGCGGGGTGGAAGGCGGGCACAGGCTGATACTAAGGCGAAGGAAGTAAGTAGGATCAGACGACAGTGAAGGGAAGGTGACAAAGGGATGAGCAGTATGACAGCCCTGGGGAAGAAGAGCTTCAAAGCCAGTGTAGGCTCTTTGCAAAGGCCCTGGGGCTACAGCGAGCCCGTCCCGGAGGAGAACGGGGTCACTGGGCCGAGACGAACAGCGGGGCAGAGCGAAATTCCCGCAAAGCATAAACTAAGAGCGGGGTGGCACACCAGGGCCAGCAGGCTTAAGGGTGGCGGACCTGCCCGGAGTAGCCTCCCGGCCCTCGAGCCCGAGGCACGGGACTGCAGCGCGCCGTGCCTCGGTTTCCCCTACCTCTCCCGCACCGCCTCCTCCGTGGCGCCATCACGCGCCGCCTCCCGGGCCGCGGCGTCCCCCAGGTCGCGCGCGGCGCGGGCCATGTTGACGGCGGTGGGCCGCGCGGTGACCAGGTGGCCCAGCCGCTCGCGCACGAAGGCGGCCAGCTCGGCGGGGCCCGGGCCCCCGGCGCCGGCGCGCAGCTCCACGGCGAGGCTGAGGCACCCGACGAGCGCGATGGCGGGGGCGCCGCGCACCTTCATGGCGCGGATGGCTTCCCAGGCCTGCTGCACCGAGCCCACCGCCTCGTAGCGGATCTGCTGGGGCAGCAGCAGCTGGTCGAGCACGTGCAGGGAGCCAGGCTCGTAACGGATGGATTCCAGCGCCATGCTGCCGCTATGCCCGCGGACGCCAATGCGCAGGCGCTGGGAGCTGGGCCACAGGGGGCGGGGCTCTGCGGAGAGCTGCGCGCACGTGCGTCAGTCCCCGGGATGCCAGAGGGGCGGGGCCAACGCGGGGCGGGGCTCTGCGGAGAGCCGCGTGGGCTCAGGCTTCCGTTCATCTAGTCCCGGGGTTCCGAGAGCCAAGAGCGCTCCATGCAGCTGAGCCGTTCCAAGCCCAGCCCGACAGTGGCCTCCTCTGGACCTCAGAACCACAGTGGCAGCCTCCGTGGGGCCCCTCGCGGGTGCCAGTCCCTGTATTTAATGTGTGAGGGGTCACGCCTTGACCCCCACCCTCAGGGCGGCACCTAAGGTGCCCGAGGTCTCCCGCCAGAGTAGTGACCCGAGTGGGCTTTGAGCAACGGCAGAACCGGAGAGATCCAGCCGCGCCAGGGACGTCGGAGGTCATGCCAAAGCATCTTTTTTTTTTTTTGGTACCAGGGATCGAACCCACGACCTCATGCTTGCCAGGCAGGCGCTTAAGCCACTGAGCTAAATCCGCGGCCCTGCCAAAGCGTCTTTACCGCGGCTGCCCCCCTCCAAACTCCCCAATAAAATGATTTGTGCCCCCCCTAAAAAATTCTGGTGATCTCACTAAGGCCAAGACACTGCTTGGGGAGCTCCCACCCCAGTACTGGGGACGGACCCAGGGCCTGCACACCGAGCTGCAGCCTTAGCTCTTTTGAGATCGTCTCTTTAGCTTGGGCTTCAACTCGGCACCCTCCTGTCTCAGCCTCCCAGCACACTGGAAGTACTGGCGCACGCCACCACACTGGATCTCAGTCAGGTTCTTAGCTGCTTCCCCGAAGTGCAGCTCTCCCCAGGAAAAGCGCCGGCAGGGCAGGCTATCGTCTTTTGGAAGGCGGCTGCGGGCAGATTCCGTTTGGTGAAGTCAGCCCTAGAAAGGGGCTGTCTTTCCTGCCGCACCCCAGGAGCAGGAGACAGCAGGGGCCCAGGGACACCCTGCCCGACGCCAGGTGTGGGCCCCATGGGCTCCCGGAGCTTGGCCTGTGTCCTACTCTGGCCTCCCCGCGTGGCCCTGCTTTCCGGCCCCTCCTGCCTGTCAACTCCGCGTGTCAGCCCTCTCAGTCCCTGGGGTCCCAGCTGCAGTCCCGGGCCCGACTGTAATCCAAGGCAGGGCAAAGGACTGAGCTTTAATGTCGGGGTGTCGGGGTCCCACAGGGCACAGGCGCCGGCTGGACCAAATAAATAACTGCGAGGCTTGGGAGGCGAGGGGCGGGGAGGGGCGCGGGGGCTTGGGCCCAGCGGGCCTCAGTCGCTGCCCTCCGAGTCCGAGTAGTCGGCCACCAGCGAGGAGGAGCAGCCGGGGTGCGGGGCGTCTGCGTCCTGCGGTGCGCCCGCCGGCGTCCGGGGCGGGTCCCCACCCCTCTCCTGTTCACAAGGCACGCTGGTCTCCCGGCTCCCAGCTGCGCCCCTGGGACAGTCCTCGGGGGAGGCAGGTCCGTTCTGGGGGTTCTGCCGAGGCTCCTGGGCTGTGGGGGCGTCAGCGGTACGCGGGGGGCTCCCTGTGGTGTCCTGAGGCCGCCGCCGCCGCACGATGCCCAGGTCGCCCACGGTGATGGGGGCGCAGGCGGGGGGCCCGGCCCTGCGGCCCTGCGCCAACCTCCTCAGCACGTTGCTGGTCCTGCTGCCGCCGCCGCTGGCGCCGGGGCCCGGGGCGGCGGGGAACCAGGAGCGGCTGCTGATCTCCGAGCGCTTGAGCCTCTGCTTGTCCTCGTAGGCTGCGGGGAGACGGCAGGTCGGGGGAGGCAGGGGGCGGGGCGCGCGGGGCCCGGGGTGCAGCCCCGGGGCCCCCAGGGCACTCACAGTCCAGCGTGTGGAACTTGAGCAGCGCGGCCAGCCTGCGGTCGTCCTCGGTCTCGGGCACCAGCGGGATGGCCAGGCTGGCCTTGGCCTGCAGCGCCTGGTCCCGCTCCTCCTCCTCCTGCGCCGCCTTCTTCTTCTCCTGTGCGGGGCGAGCCCGTGAGGCCCCGCACACCACGGTCCGGGTCGGGGCGGGGCGCTCACGCACACACCCCCTCATACACTCAGACGAGTCACAGCGGCGGACCGTGGTCGCGGCCACCTCCCCGTCGCCGTGCTGTGAAAGGCGCCCTGTGCCGGCCGGGGACGCCAGGGGGGACCTGCTGCTGCTGACTCAGCGGCCCACGCTGCCCCCAGCTGTGTCTTCAGGGCACCGCACATTCTCACAGCGGAGTCACTTCCCCGGAGACCACTCCTGCTTGGTCCCCTGGCCTCACCCTGAACTCCCGGAATAGAGAGATCCTCCTGCCTCTGCGGCCCCGAAGCTGGGAGCCTTATGGTATTTTTGTGACCGCAGTGCAATGGACTAAAGGTGTGATCCCCACGTGGCCCAGGGGGAAACTACCGCACAGAAGGTGAAGGGTGTTTGCTTACAGTGGGGAGGTGGTGGGGCGCTGGCTGCTTTCTGAGATGTTTTCTTCTTTTTAGATTTTTTTTTTTCCCCTGGTACCGGGGATTGAACTCATAACCTCGTGCTTGCCGGGCAGGCACTTAGGCCACTGAGCTAAATCCCCAGCCCCTGCGCTGGCTGGTTTCAAGTTATATTTTTGGTACGAGGAATGGAACTTGGGACCTGCTGCTTGCCAGGGGGGCGCTGCGCGGCTGAGCAACACCGGCTGCTTTGGTCGCACGCTTTAAACCTGGGCTCCTTCCCCGCCCCGCCCCCAGGCCCCGCCCCTCACCCGGAAGCGCCTGCGCAGCAGGCTGTTGAGCGCGAAGTCGTCCTTCCAGGCGCTCTGCGCCTCCTGCAGGTGGCTGAGCGTGGGCAGCGCCCGCTGCAGCGTCCCGCGGTCGGCCTCGCCGTGCTCCAGACGGAACATGGCATCGGTCTCCAGCTTCTGCTTCGTCTCGTGTTCTGCAAGGGACGCGAGCGCCAGGGTGGCTGCGGGGCCCTGGGCGCTCGAGGACGCGGGGCCGGGCCGGGCCAGGCCTCACCTGTGGGCAGCACCTGCTCGTTGCCCTCCATGTCCCAGCGCTCCTCCTTGCGCTGCGCGCCGCTCACGATCACGTAGTCGCAGTTGGCGGGGTCTGTCTGCATCTCGATGTAGTTGACGCACAGGTGGCATTTCATCCGGAACCTGCGGGCCAAACGCCGGTGGCCTCCGTGTGGCTGGCTCTGCCCCGGGCCCGCCCCGTGCCCGCCTGCCCCGGTGTGCCCCACAGCACACGGGCCCGTGAAACAAAGCCACTCATTCGTGGCTGCTCGGTGCCAGCCTCCCTCGGCGGGGCTGATGGCTCAGGGGGCAGGGGCGACACGGCAGGGCTGAGGGCCGTGGGGGGAGAGGCCTGGAAGCCGTGGAAGGTTCTGGGGCAGGGGCGCTCCCCGACCCGCAGCAGGGTGGCCCAGGAGCGGGCAGCAGCTTCGCCCTCTGGCCAGCCCTGCAGTTCCGTACCTGTAGATGGGAGTGGTGTAGTAATTGCCCACTTTCTTCTTTTCTGCGTTGTAACGAACGCCTGGGGGTAGGAGAGGCGGGGCTCAGACCCGGCTGGGCCGGCCTCTTCCCTCTGGACTGGTCAGGTGGCACGACTCTGCCCACAGGCCGGCACCGCGCGTGGACACAGGGGTTCCCGTGCAGCAGGACACAGTGGCGCACGCCAAAGGTCTGGATTTGAATCCTGGCTCCACTGCCTACATTCTGCAGCCTCGGGCTGGTGCCGTGACCCTCCGGGCCTCGGTTTCCCTGTTTAGTCATGGAGGGTGACTGGGGTGCCCGTGGCTGGGGGCTCCTGGAAAGACTTATGCAGCTGAGCCTCGGCTCTGCCGTGCTGCGTCCCCTCCCCTGCGGAGCCGGCCCCAGAGGCCCGAAGGACGGTGCAGAAGCTTCCAGAGGCATCAGGTGGAAGCGGCTCTGGGGGCACCGCTGAGGCAGGCGTGGGTGCACGGTCTGTCCACTGTGTCCTTCCTGCCAGGTATTTTTTGTAGCACTGAGACCCAGGAGTTGCACCCCCGGCGCCCCCAGAATGTACCCTGTAATAAACCCGGTTCTTCGGGTCCTGTGCGTCAGGTGAGCGAACCTGCACCTTACATACCGAACGGCTGGGGCCCTGCATCACCTCAATTTCATGGCAAGGTAAACTGAGGCACAGCCAGACTGGTGCTGAGGCTCTCCCGGCTAGGAGCCCAAGGGTAGCCTCCTAATCACTCTGCTTCGTGGATCCTGGGGAGCAGGGACCGACTCCCCCACGCCCAGCACCCCAGGGCTGAGAGGGGTGCAGGGGGGGCTCACCCATGCCGATGTGGTTCTTGCAGCCATCGCACCAGATGTTATAGGGCATCTCGAACCTGCAGGGACAGACGGGGCCCCGTGGGTCACTCCTTTTCCAATCCTGCAATGTTGCTAGGCCCTCAGCTCCTGGGTCCAAGGGACCCTCCTGCCTCAGCCTCCTGGGGTGCTGGGACTGTGCCCAGAGGTGGCCACTGTGCCCAGAGTACCCTACTGGCATCTGACCCCCGGGGCTGTCCCTGGCTGTGACTGTCTCCACTGGGCACGGCTGTGGTCCCCTTGCCATGGACACAGGTGGCGAGCAGGTAAGGAATGGGCGCCGTGCCTGTCACCGCCGGCGTGACCAGGGCCCAGTCGCTGTAAGAGGCTCCTCCTGGTCAGGGACGCGCTGCGTCTCGGTTTGCAGCATTGGGACAGAAGCTCGCCCCCGAGATGCACCGCGGCCCTTGAGGACCCTGAGACAGGATCTTGCTAAGTTGCTCAGGCTGGCCTAGAACTTGTGACTCCCCTGCCTCAGCCTCCCCAGCGGGGACAGGCAGCACCACGCCTGGCTCCTGGGCACACGGGAGGCTGCTGCCAGGTGCAGCACTGCTGAGTGTTTGGCAGAGCTGCTGCCCTGTCCTCAGGTGGTCACACTGACCTGATGATCAGCTCGGTCCCGAGAAGCTGACTTGGTCACGTGACCAAGAGGACAGGGCGAGCTGGGCGTGGTGTCTTGGCCTGTCATCCCAGCACTCTGGAGGCTGAGGCAGGAGGGTTGCAAGGCCAAGTGTGGTGTGCGCAACTTAGCGAGATCCTGACTCCAAAATGAAAACAAAAACAGGACTGGGGTGGGGCTCGGTGAAGACCCCCAAGGTGGCCAAAATAGACCCATTTGAAAAAGGACCCAGGGTAAGAGGGCTGTGACATTGAGCACAGTGGTTCCCAAGGTCACTCTTGGGCGAGGTCATATTTTTGACTGTTTTGAGATGGGTCTCCGTGAGTACTGATTTTCCCGCCTTAGCCTCTCAAGGAGCTTGGATTACACACGTCACCCCTCCGTCCCCACCTTGTGTCTGTGACCTCTGTGCTGGACGCCGTGATTCATCTACGGAGAGGTGGCACCAGGTCCCAAACCGGAGTGTGACCTCTGGCCAGTCACGAGCCAGGAGGCAGGCACCGCGACCAGCTCGGGTCTCGGCCTGGGGCGCAGCTGCTGTGTGAGCTCGGCCGGCCAGAGGCTGAGAGGCCTCGGGGAGCTCCAGGCCTGCTGGACCGGCCAGTCCTGGCAGCGCCTCCCAGAGACGGGCCCGGGAGGCCCGGCCCTCCCAGCTATCAGTGATAACAGAGGACTCTTCCTGACTTGTTTTGTTACGCAGCGGTGGCTGACTGACAGCGGCTGTCTGCCGTGGAGGGCCTTACCGGATGATGAGGATGCCTTGGGACAGCTTCCGGGCCCGCTCTCGGAGCGGGTGGCTGTTGTGGTAGCGGTTGAGCGAGCCATGCTGTGGGCGAGGGGGAGTCAGTCGGCACCGCCCGGGCCACAGGCTTCCCGCCACCTGGACTTCGGACCACAGCCCCCTGGGCAAGCCGCCTCCCCACTAGGTCTGGCAGTGCCGGGCAGGGAGGGCTTGGGGATGCGTGTGGGTGCACCCTTACCTTC
Organism: Dolichotis patagonum; assembly: GCA_004027295.1. Taxonomy (NCBI): domain Eukaryota; kingdom Metazoa; phylum Chordata; class Mammalia; order Rodentia; family Caviidae; genus Dolichotis; species Dolichotis patagonum. The sequence goes on along the minus strand of PVJX010039823.1, from coordinate 6,287 downwards.
TCGGGGTTGAAGTCCGGAGGGTAGTACTTGTTGACGCCTTTCCTCTCGCCCTGGAAGGAGGAGACGTGATGAGGAGGGCACTCACTGGCAGCCCCGAGGGGCAGGAGCGGGCTGGGTGAGGGTGAGGCTGCCTGTACAAACCCCACGCCCTCGCCTGGGAAGGCCCTGTTGGCGCCAGATTCTTCCTGGCGTGCCCTGCGTCCCTTCTGGGGGACCACAGATGGTCCCTGACGTTTTGTTTGAGAGTCTTGCTATGTGGCCTAGGCTGGCTGTGAACTCGGAGATTCTCCTGCCTCAGCCTCCTGAGCACTGGGACTTTTTTATTTTTATTTTTGGTGCCGGGGAAGGAAGCCAGGCAAAGGGTCCTCACTGCGCTGTCCAGCCTCCTGACAGGCGCATGTCAGCTTCGGTAGCTGCCGCCCTTTCCATTCTGGTATCTTCCCACGCTGTCCTCTCAGGAGCGGCCGCCCTGGGCTGCGAGGGGAACCAGCCGACCCCCACGTGCCCCAAGAGGGACCGGTCATTCTCGGAGCACGCTGGCTTTATTGGGAGGCAGCGCCGTCCTCAGGAGGAACACTTTTGCTTAACACTAGAACTGCGCAGACACCAGTGGCCCACAGCTGTGAGCCCAGCGCTCCCGAGGCTGAGGCGGGAGGGCTGCGCGCTCGAGTCCAGCCTGGGCGATTCAGTGCCTTAGTGAGATCCTGTCCCAAAATAAAAAATAAAGCCGGGCCACAGATGGCACAAGCCTGTAATGGCGACACTTAGGAGGCTGAGGCAGGAGACTCAATGGGAATTTAGGCCAGCACGGGTTACCCAGGAGGTTCGAGGCCAGCCGGACCTGCATGGGGAGACGCTGTCTCAAAACAGCAACGGTAAAAACTCAAAACATCGGCCGGGGAACGAAGTTCAGGGCAAAGGCTGCGAGTTCAAGTCCCGACACTGCAAACCAAACTTGAACCAAAACAACACAGATCTGAAAAGCAGCCACCGTGGCCCGAGTCTCTCTCACAGCTGCTGACCGCCCAGGGAAAGGACCCGAGGCCCCACCAGGACGCCCGCTCTGGCAGCCAGCCCAGGGTCTCTGGAGCACGGAGCCTGGTGCAGAGGACCCACTGGGCTCGGTGCATGGCCTGGGCTAGTCAGGGCTCCAGGACGGGGCACACAGGCCCCGGGGCTGGGGTGCGGTTCGGTGTGAGACCGGCCTACTGTTTGATTCTCAGTGCTACCAGACTGATGTCACGGTACGAGAAACTCACTTCATTTTTAAAACTGCCAGGGACACAGCTCAGCGGCACAGCGCCTGCCTGGCAAGTGTGAGGTCATGAGCTGGACCCCCGGTATCCCCCTAAAAAAATCGTTTAAAAAACAGGAGAAATTCTCCCTAGGTAGACGGGCAAGGCACTGCACACCCCTGTGACTGCAGCTGTTCAGCAGGCTGAGGCAGGAGGGCTGCCAGTCCAGGCCATGTCGCCACACACTGTCCCAAAGTAAGAACAAGGGCCGGGGACTAGCTCAGCAGTGCAGCAGCCCTGGGTTCAAGCCCGTGCTGCAAAAAGCAAAGCAGAGCAAAACCCCAGGCGACGATTTTAGTGCCAAGCAAAAGCTTAGACCCCCTTCGCAGGAAGGCCGGCGGTGTGTGCCTACCTAGGGGGCAGCAAGGTGGCCAATTTGAGTCCTTCCTGCCTGCCATTTATCCAGGCCCTGAATCAAACGAGTGAGGAATGAAAGGGCCGGGGGTGCAGCTCTGTGGGCGGGAGGGCAGCCCGGGTCCTCTCCCTAGCGGTGCCAAGGACAAACCAACCCAGAAAGAATTCACGGTCTGGCTCAGAAATTACCTTAGAGCTCGGGAGGAGGAGGACAGGCGGGACTCTGGGGGCGGACAAAGCCCAGAGCGTAACTCTGGGAGCAGGGGGACACACTCACCATCCTGGGAGCTGTTACCGGCGCTCCTCCTCAGGGTGGGAGCCCTCCAGGTCCGGAAAGGGGCGACACGGGGCGCTGCCGGCTCAGCGGAGCCTCCTGCCAGGTAGGAAGGGTCCAAAGAGCGGAGCTCACCTGGGCAGAGGAAGGGAGGCGGGGAAAGGGGGAGGACGCTGGTCAGTCCTGTCCACTGTGACACCCTTCATCTCTCCCTGTCCCCAAACTGGGCGACCCAGGCCGGCCCTCAGCGTCTGCCTCCCAGACCCCTGCAGCCTGGTCCCCGAGCGTGCCCTGTCCCCTCCACCTGCCCAACCCACGGCGGCCAGAAGGGCACCCCTCATTTCTTAAGCCCTCCAGCAACAATCTGGTTGTTGGGTTTTTTTTTTTTTTTTTGGTACTGGGGATCAAACCCATGACCTTGCGCTTGCCAGGCAGATGCTTGTGCCACTGAGCTAAGTCCCTGGCTCTCTCCTTCCTTTTCTTTCTGTGGAATGAAGGCATTAAAAAATGGTGGCCCAGCACCGGGCTGAGGCTCAGGGCTCCGTCCCTAGCACCGGCAGACACACAGGCTGACGGTGCGGGCGTGGAGACTGGAACTTCACAGTTACTACCCTGCGCAAAACAGCCTTCTTTGTGACTCTTTCCCCTGGGGCCCACTGGACTTGGCTGATTCCATCTCCTTTAAAATCAAATCCGTGTGGCCGCTGCCTGCCTCTAGGGGCGCCCCTCCTCCCCAGCTGTGCAGCCTCCGGGCTGCCCCCAGGGGCCAAAGGCAGCTGGCCCACACCTGCTGCTCCTCTGCCTTCTTGTCCCCTCTGTCCGGACCGCTCTTGCCTCAGCCACCAGCTGGTGGTCAAGCTACCTCCAGCACCGGGACTAACACCCCCGGGCCGGAGGTGCGGCCCGGCAGCAGTGCGCCCGCCTAGCGGGGTAACGGCGTGGGCTCCACCCCTGCACAGCAAGGAGGAAGATGAAGGGGCTTCCTCCAGAGTGTTCCTGCCCCATCACCCTGTTTCTCTTTTCTTATTTGGGGACAGCGTCTCTCGATGCAGTTTTGGCTGCCGTTGAATTCAATTTGTAGCCCAGAATGGTCTCCAACTTGCAACCGTCTCCCTGCCTCAGCCTCCACAGTGCTGAGATTACAGGCAACTGCCACCAGGCCCGGCACACACCGCCCCGTTCTGCTTATTGGTCTACAGGCTTTGTGGGCTGGTCATCTGTGCTGCATTCTCCAAATCCAGCACAGCGCCTAGTTCCTGACGCATCTAATTGGGTAATAAAGTCAGGTATGGTGGCATGTTCCCGTAATCCTGGGACTCAGGAAGCTGAGGCAGGAGGGTTGCAAGTTCGAGCCCAGTCTTGGCAACTTAGTGAGACCCAGAGAAGACTTTTAGGTCAAATAAAAGGAAGTTTTGGCGTACAATGAGGAAAGACACTGCACAGCAAGGAACAAGCAAGCGCTGGTCGGTCTGCTCCGCCCAAGGCCAGGCAGTAAGTATTTCTGGCTTTTTGGGCCCAGAAAGACTGCTCAGCAGCCCCACACCTACCGCCAGACACGGACAATGCTCAGACAACATTCTGCTTCATTCCCCCACAACCATTAAAAATTTAAATTTAAAACCATTCTCAGCTTGGGCACTGTACAAACCTGGCTTTGGCCTGCAGGCCTCGTTTCCTGGCCCCTGCTGGGAATCAGGAAGCCTGATCTTTAACAATAGCAGTCTATCCACCTGTTTGCTGGCGAGCTGGCACTCAGAGGGCCGGGCACCGCGAATGTTCAGTCTGACACTGCCCATGTAGCACGTATTCGGTTACTATCACCTCCAGGTAAGGAGGGAGACCACGGGCGGCTGGGGGGCGTGGGTGGCATCAGAGATGCCGCAGAGACACACGGAACAGGGGGCAGTAGTGGTGCAAGTCCTAGATGAAACCGTCCCACCACTGACCTGGCCCTGTCTGGGTCTCGGGTGGGAGCTATCCAAGGTGCACTCCACTCCAAAACTCTTAAGCCAGCAAAATAATTTACATGCCAGGCCTTGGAGTCACAGCCCTCCAGGCGGGTGGCCTCGGTCCCCCTGCCACTGCATTCTCACTGGGGAACAGCGGATAGGGACAGGCCTGACTCTCCGGCGTTGCTGGATGAAGAGAAGCGCTTGACAAAGGGAAGACAGCTCACAGGAGCCGTGTGACTGTGCATGTGTGTGCGTGTGAGAGAGACAGGGACAGAGGGACTTAAGACGGTTTTGTCCCCCTACAGGCTGCAGCGCGGAGATCTGGTCTGCACGGCCAGGGTGCAGCCGCTGCCTGCGTCCGCTGCCGGCTCGAGCTGGGCTCTCGATCTGCGGCTGCCCGGCTCAGGAAGCCCCGCCAACTCTCTCCGAGCCCAGGTCTGCTCGCCTGGGAAGCAGAGGTTGGTGAGAGCACTGATCTGCTAAGGTTGCGCTGCGGGCTCGGCGCCGTGCAGGGGGCCCCGACGCCGGTAGCTCCGGTGACTTCTCACGCCCGCCGACCCGTAAGCACCGACTTACACCAGCTTCGCCACCACTCTGCGGGGTAGGGGCCTGCGGGTCTCGTTTTCTAGAGGGAATCAGGCGCCCTTCGGGCGTGACGGGGGCCGGAACTGGGAGGGGACGGGGGACCTGAGTCAGGGGTCGCAGCGGGGACTCCGGCCGCCTCCGGGCCAAGGAACCACGTACGCCCGCCCCGCCGCCCGCACTTACTTGCCCTCCGCCTGACGTCACGTCGCCACTGTGCCCGGAAGTACGCCCGGGGGCGTGCAAGTTTACGCAGCGCCCGCCTCCTGTGACGCAGACGGCGGCGCCAGGCAACAGCACCGCACTGATTGGCCCAATGGCAAATACACCGCGAGAGCAGACCAATCCTGGCTTGCCTCGCCCCCGCCGTGCTTACATCACTGTATCCCGACGCTCCCCGCCCACCACGCCAGAACCAATCCGAAGCCCGCTTCCTGACCCCGCCCACTTAAGAGCGCGGTTTCACTTCCTTAAATCCCAAGGGGCCTGGGTTAAGTGGAGACTGGTGCGAAGGAAACCGGTCGGGCTTTTTTTCTCCAGGCCACAGCAATGCCTCGGTTACCGTGGTGGGATTTTTACTGGAACTGGCATCGAGGTGAGACGATCAAGCCTGGAAGCCCTTTCCCCAGTAGAGTCTGAGATGGGAACACGGTGGCCCACATTCTACTCACCCAGCCTTTTTTAGAGCTGCGGGTCCAACCCGGGCCTGGCGGACGCTAGGCAGGTGCTTCGCCAGTGAGCCACACCCCCAGCCCTTTTTATCTACTTTTTTTTTTTTTTGTACTGGGGATTGAACTCACAACCTCGCGTTTCCAGGCAGGCACTTGCACCACTGATCTAAATCCCCAGCCCCTATCTACTTAGTTTTTGAGGTGGAGTCTTGCTAAGTTGCCCGTGGGACGGCGAGCCTTTTAGAGTTTTCAGTGATAACAGAGCCCACTGTGGCACGCGCGGCATGTATTCACCTCCACTGGAGAGCTGAGGATTCTCCTGTCTCAGCCTCCTGACTGGCTGGGATTACAGGAGGGCACCGCTCTGCCTGGACTTGTCGGTATCAGAGGGGCCAGTTAAGCTGTGCCCAAATTTATAACCTGCATCGGCTGTTTTAAGCTACTAAACATGTCGTTTGTTAGGCGACAACTCACTCATAGTTTATTTCCAAGTCATAAAGCAACGTGAACGAAAGCAAAGCACGGCAGGCGCTCACACCACCTGGAGGCCAGCAGAAACTCAGCACAGGCCTCTGTGAGACTCTGATGTACTCAAGACAGCAGGTACCATTAGTGTCTGCAGGGGACTCCTCCAGGACCTCGGAGGATGCCATCTGATCCGAGACACGCAGGCCTGGCTGTCATAGAAAATGGCACAGGACCCGCATAGAACCTGATCTCCTCCCACAGACTTTCAATGGTTTGTAGGTTTCTTGTAACACCGAACACGCTGCCTCACCATCACTGGTCACTATAGCAGCAGAAGTGTGGCCAAGTCTCGTTCTATTTTTTTTGTACCAGGGATCGAACTCACGACTTCGTGTTTGCAGGCAGGCACTTACGCCGCTTAGCTAAGCCCCCAGCAAGTTTTGTTGTTTAGGACTCTGAAACCCGCTGTGGGTGTTTTTCATCTGTGGCTGGTGGTGAAAGAGTTAAACCTCCCTCCATATTGCCTAAAGAACTTACAGTCCTAACTTTGTTTTCTCAAGCCGCATAACTTAGCTCCCCGATAAGCAGCCTCCGGATGCCCCTTGCTCAACCAGGCACCTAGGTAATCAGTCTCCAGATGCCTGACTCCCTGAATCTTGAGATTACAGAGCCTTGCACGAGATATCTCCCC
>PVJX010039822.1:0-15543 GCA_004027295.1 Dolichotis patagonum | reverse complement strand
AGATAGTATACTGAAGCAAGTGCGGGGAACCTTGGAGTCAGTTCAAAGACTTCTCCAAGTAGTAAATTTTGCCAGTTTAGAGAAATGTCTTATCTCTAGGTTGACATTTACAGCAGCAGGCAAATGACGGTAGCTGCAGTCTTTATCTTGTAAGTTGGAGTCACAACCAAGTGTCCTCAGCTGTGGCCTTATCTTGCCTTTGTGGTGTCAGAGCATCACATACCAATACAGGCTTCTGCTAGGACCAGTCATTCGTAAAGAGTCATTTAATACAAACTCACTTCTGCTCTCCGAGCAGGTTGCCTAGGCCTGGGACAGATTCATAAATACATGCATAAAGCCAACTGATTAATTTTAAATCCAGCTCAGAGCTGATTTGTAGTGGTCTCCATCAGTCCACAGATGGAACAATGGTTAAAAAAGAAACAAAATCCTTGGAACATCCATCTCCTTGAACACTACTCAGCATTCCAAAGAAGCTGAATCTTCACATGCATAGAGAGCTGGATGAATCACCAGATAACCATGTCACCTTAAAAATGCAATACTAAGCCTTGCATATACTTGGGAATTCTATGCAAAGGATCAAATTATATGAATGAATAAGAGGCCAGCAGGTTCCAGGGATGAGGAGGGAGTGTGTGTGTGAAGGAAGTGATGCGTCTGCACAGAGGAAGAAGGAGGAATTCCTATGTGGATGGAAGTATTAGGCATCTTGACAGCATCTACGTCAGGAAATATTTGAGACATTGAACAATACTAACATCTCAATATTTTACCATGGAGGGTGGGGCTAAAGATACCACAGGACCTACTGTATGATTTCATGCAATTTCATGTAAATAGACAATTATCTGAAATAAAAACTCAAGTCACAATACTTGTTTGCTTTGCTTCCTTTTATTGCCACACCAAACGCTAATCACTGCCACTACGCCTTCCCCACACAACTTTTCCATTTCAAAAAAATAGCCAAAGCAGTGTGGGACTTGTGAGGTTCAATGCCATAATTGTAGTGTTTCAGAGTACTTTTGAGGCTTTTTGGGCGGCAAATTTTGTTATTCTGAAAGCACTGGGTTGCTTATATTACAGTGTTGGAAACAATGAACACCAAACTGAGGTAGGTGTGGAGGAAATTAGGGCTTGTGCTTTACATGGGAGGATCTCTTCCACCTCACATACACCATCTTGTACTAGCTAAGTAGAAGACATTGTGCCCACAGAGAGACACAGCATCTTTCAGAATCAGAGCTCTGCAGTACCTTCATTCCTTCCTTCACACACACACACACACACACACCTCTTTCCTTTCTCCCCCTTTCCACCATCCAAGAAGAGGCACATAGAAAGCTTCTGTTGTTGATTTTATTTTCATCACATTTGTACGCAAGTGGCAATAAAATTTATTTTTACTGTCTATACTGCTGACCATTTCCCTGAGGCATGACCTCAGGAGATTCCTGGGATAGCCCTAAGGCCTCAGTCATGTCATACGCAGGCTAGGTTTTCAGTTCGAGTAATAGAGCTCCCCATGCTCTCTCTTGGCCCTGTTCTGGTTCATGCTGATGGTGTTTCTCATTCAAAGTGGAACAAATAACAGAGCTATACTGACCATTTCCCTTTCCTGGGTTTGCGAGAAGAGGTGCTTGCTTTGGGGAAGGCTGTTTTCTCCCAGACCCCATTACAGAAGTTGGTGAAGCTTTCATATTCTGTTGGGAACCTAAAAGCACAAAGGGACATCACAGAAGGGCCCTGGCTTGAGGGAAGATGGTAGACAAGGGTTGAAACCACTGGGCTTCCTTTGAAAGAGTTGGTGTCTTAGGTCAGGTGAGGAGCCTTAGAGGAAGAATTCCAGGGGAAGAAGTCAAAGTCCTTGTTTGGGTCTGCTCACCTTGTGTGTGAACCAGGTTTGAGACAAAGGTCTTCCACTAATTTTTTTTGTGTTTTTATGCTATGTGGTTCAATGTCCATTAAATTTACTGGTAGTTTGATTTCCATCTCAAGTGTCTGAGACGCCTTTTGTCCTAACAGGGACATCTTGACGTCCTTTTCTACACTATGGCAAGGACAATACATGGATACATGTGGACAATTGGGATTAAAAAAGAGAAGAGATTGTTTCATAAAGACAGATTCTGAAACAATTGTACAACCATATGCAAAAAGTAAATCACACTCTATGCTGTATCTACTAATATGTATATCTAATGATTTAGATGTTTCTATTTCATTCTTAGATTGTCTGAGTCTGATATATCAAAATTAGAGAGGTAGATTTTGGGAACAGTTTTCAAACGACTCAGTGCATGCTTTCTTGGTTACATAGCAGAACAGTATGGCAAAAATCTAAAGGAAAAATGTCACTCATGGGATTGAATTCAGGAAGGACACAGAGACAGAGACAGAGACAGAGACAGAGACAGAGACAAGGACAGAAAGAGACAGAGAGAATTATGGCTTTCCTCTTTCTACCAGGCACCATCTCCAACACCAGGTTTTCCAGTAAAAACATTTTTACATTTACACCAGTATTAAATCATGGACTCCCTAAGAGAACACATGCATCTCATTACTCAAAATGAAGTCAGTCCAATTCCAATACTGTCCAAAATCCTAATAGATTCAATTAATGTACAAAATTCCAATTCCAACAACTCCCCATGAGACTCCAGGCAAACTCTTGGTTTTGAGCTCCTATAAAAATCAAAAAGAAAAAAGAATATTCTGGATTTACAAGAAAACAGGGTAAGCATTTCCAATATAAAAGGGAGGAATGGAGGATAAAATGTAATTGAATCAACCAACGTTGAAACTCAAAAAGGGCCTATTGGTCCATCGATTAAGTCTCATTAATCCACGTTCAGCAGCCAGGGCAGGGTGAGGTGAGTTGTGAGTTCAAAGAACTTGAACAGCCTTTTCCCCATGGACATCATGCTATAGACCACATAACCTTCTACTTGGTCTGGCTCCACTCTGTTCTTGTGGTTTCCTTTGAAATAAAATCCATATTCTTTTCACCTCCAATTTCCTGAGGTCCTCAAGATACATTTCATTTCATTCTCACAGATTCATATACTGCTCTCTCATAAGCTTTAGCCAGGGACTGTGACCCTGTCACATCTTCCTCTAAAATATGGGCAGAAGCCTCTCAGACTCCATGTCTCTTACTTTCTGGGTGACTAAAACCAGCACTAAAGACGCTGCTCAAATGGAAGTTTTACTTTTAGACCTTCTATTTTTAATAGGTGGAGACTTGCTGATTTCTTATGTTCTTTTACAGCTTTCTTCTTCTGGGTCATATACAAAGGGCTTGGCTTCCTTTTAATCCTATTCTTTTACCTCCCCAAGTGTTTTCCCAGCATTCCCAGTGTTTTATATGGTGAAACAGTACAGCCTCCGAACTCTTCAGCTCTACCATTGCCTCATGTCTTTCACTGTAGATTTTCTTACTAGCACTCAGCAATAAACATGATGCAACCAGAACAGTGGCTAACCTCGTAATTTCCACCTCTAAATTAAATACTATGTCACCATTACCCTCAGTGTCCCACAAAATTTCAGGACATAGGCACATGATGGATGAAATCAGGGCCAGAGTTCAGCACATACAGAATCTATTAAAATTTCCAATGCAAATTTTTTCCAACTGAAACCTCCTGGACTGGGCCCTAGTTTCTGGGTTCCTATCAACTTTTACTTTTTCTAAAATCTTACCAGTTTTGCACATTAAGAACTGGTCATAATTGTTTGTTTTGTCTTGTTTTTGAGACAGGGTCTTACTATGTAGTTTACACTGACCCTGAACTCACTATGTAGCCCAGGCTGGCCTGGAATTTATGAAGATCCTCCTGCCTCAGTCCCTTGAGTCTGGGATTGCAGGCGTGCACCACCATGCCTAGCAAGAAATGTTTTTTCCCCCTTTTTCATTTTGTTTTTGTTTTTGCTTTATCTTATTGAGACAAGGTTTCCCTATGCAGTTCAGGCTGGACTTTAACTCTCTTTGTAGCTTAGGCTGGACTCAAACTCACAGAAATCCTCGTGTCTTGGCCTCCTGAGTCCTGGGATTAGAGGCATGCACCACCACACTTGGCTGCTCGCAGCACTGTAGAGCGTCTCTAACCTGAACCTCCCAACCTTGCCAAATTCCTCTTTTCAAAGCTTTTGACCATAGAGTCAAGTTCAGTCTTAGCACATGGCTCTAGTCCTGACACCAATTTTGTGTATTAGTTACATTCCTATCAGTGGGGCATCATGCTGAGCACTTGCTACTTTAAAAAGGAGCATTTTATTTTACCTCATGAATTCAGTGGATTTAGTCCATTGTGAGCCTACTCAGAGACACAAATGGTGTGGCATAATGTCATGGCTAAGGAAGGTGATCATGCTATGGCACAAAAGAAGGAAAGTGACAAAGGAGGAGACATGGACGAGAATATATCCTCCACAAATACTTCTAGCCAATACCCATCTCCAATTGTGTGACACTTGAGGGACATTTTTACATCTAAATAGTGGTGTAATAATTTTATAGAAACAATCAAAATCGATAGATACATATTTTACAGAGTGAGGGCATATGATTTTGGCAGCTAACATATAAAAAAATAAGGGCAGGCTTATTTTTTTCTCACATTATTTCATTTCCTTTAATGATACTCATTTCAGTTTCCCTTAGCATGCATAAATTATACACATTAACAGAGTTTGATGTGACATTGTAAAACATGTATTCATCTTACCCTACTCAAATCCAATGCTTTATGCATTTTCCCATATATCCTTCCCAATCTCTAGTTATCACTGTTATATGTTCACTTTTAATGATTTTTACAAGCAACTGAAGTTACAAAGGATTTTTATAAAGTGTTATATTGCAGCAAATAAAATGTACAGATATATAAAAGGAAACCTAACAAATGTCTAGGGTGTTTACAGAGACAACTATGAAACTCCAATTACAGTTTTGGGGCAATAAATTCTGATATGAAGGCAGTATAACATTTTCATTGACGAGAAACAAAGTAATGATAAGTTCTCAATTTTCTTAAATTCATTTTTAGCAGCAAACATAACAAAGAGTGAGGCTGGCCTGGTAGCACATGCTTGTGATCCCTGAGTGGCACCTGAGTGGCTGAGGTGGGAGGATTGATGTGAGTTCGAGGCCAGCCTGGGCTATACACTGAGTTCAAGGCCAGCCTGAATTGCATAGTGAGATCCTGTGTCATAAACACAAAATAATGACAATAACAAAAAGTGCGCAAGTATCTTTTGGATCCTGAATGTACCTGGAAAGAAGAAGGTGGAGGACAAGAGGAGGGGGAGGAGAAGGAGAAGGAGAAGTAAAAGAAGGAGAAGGAGAAGGAAAAGATGAACCAGCAGAAGGGGAGGGAGAGGAAAGAGAGAGGAAGGGAAGGGGAATAGAACTTTTTAAACACACAAAATCAAAACAACGTAAACATCAAAATCTAAAGAAGCCCAAGGAAGAGTGAAAACTGGTACATGTGTTTGGGTAGGAGCAAAAAGGTAGGTGAGGGACTCAGGCATCATAGGTGGCCCATCTCATTATGAGTCCTCATACTACTGCAAAGTCTAAAGCAGTATATCACACCGGAGATGCCAGTGGCCCAGAGGCAAACCAGTGCAGCCACAAAATGAAGATTGTATGGCTTTAGAGACTGCTAATAACAAACTGACCCAACCCCAGTGTCCTAATGGGTGAGGACTGGCTTCCAAAACAGTCACCATTTTGAAAAAGTATAAAGAATGCACTAGGAATAGAATAGCAAGTATAAAATAAACAATTTATAGCAGCATTAAATATTTCATAATCAAAGAAGAGCCTCTCCTTCAGCATTACAGGGCTCCTGGCATCAGATTCTTGGTCTGATTCGGAACCAATGGATGCACGAGGACCCAAGGAGAGACCCCCTAGGAGGATGGAAGGACCTAGATAATCATTTTCTGCATTGACTGAAATGTTCCCACATGTGATGTCTACTGACTGCTTAGGAATTGAGAGAGAGTTGAGTGGCGGCATTTGTCTGAGTCCTTCAACTCAGAGGAGGGGAGCAGAGAGCTAAGGCTCAATTAGGGTTGAACATGAGAAGCTACGAAGAGAGTCAGAAAGCCCTACACCAGAGGAAGGATCATCAAACTATCAGATCTATGACTCTTGGGAACCCTGGACCATGCAGGGGCTGAACAGTTACAATTAACTTCAGACTCCATGCATCCTGGGAGATAGATACATAGGTTGCAGCTCTGAAGAAAAACAAGAGGCTGAACCTCCAGTCAGGACAGAGGAGACCTTGAAAGTAACTTCTGCCCCTACAGTCAGTCCTAGGAAACCCTGATTACATCGCCAGATGTGACTTCTACTGACTGCTGAAGCAGCTTCGCTTTGGAGCTACTGAGGTCCTATTCTGAGTTGCTTGCTTCAGGTAAGGGGAATTGCATTCATTCATGAGCTCGGTTATGGCTCAAAGTGACAGGTTCCTGGGGAAGTGAGGAAGACCACTGCAGAGAGAGGGTCCCCAAACAATCTAGATCTGCATCTGTAGCGAGCCTTGCACGCCGAGAAAGAATTTCCAAGTGGGAACAACTTTGGCCTCAGGTGACCCAGAGTGTAGAATCAGCGCCTGTTCTGAGTTTTGGGCTTCAGTGAGGAGAAGTTGTGAGGACTTAGGTTGAGTCAGGCCAAAATAAGGGCTGAGGGAGAACCTAGGAATCTCCACCCTGGAGAGAAGGTCCCAGAGCATTCTAGAAAAGTCTCCAATTTCTGTCCTGCACCACGTGCTGCAAAATTCTGAGCACAGTGCCCCCTTTCATCTCACCAGAAACCAAGAGGATGTCAGAACCTTTTACTTTAATTTCAAAAGATAATCACAGTTTATTTTTTTTTAAGGTTAACAGGTCGTAGCTTCTACAATGAGCTGGAAGTCAACATAAGAATAATTATTTTGCACTGCAGTAATAAAACTTGTACACTGAAAGAAATATAGAATACACAAAATGTTTAAAGAAGCAAACTAAAGTCCACCTGTATGTGCTTACCATGTAGAAAGTACAGTTTCAGGAGCTTTTAAATGAGTTAACTCATTACTAGTAACCACTTTTCCTCCTAACTGAAGAAACTGGGACACCAAGTTTAACTTGGCTTGTATTGTTAACTTTTCTATGTGTATGTGTGTTGACATTTTCAGGTCAAAATTACAGGATATCTAATATAGCCTGTGTATTCATTATGTTAGAACAAGCAACTATTTAGTAACTATTGTTATGAACACCTAACGTTGTTGGTCTTTATCAATATATCGAATGAGTTTTATATATCTCTTTTATCCCAAAAGGATTATCTATAGACAGCCTTCAGGGGATCTATGAGTCAAATTCTCAGAGGCTCAAACCATGGAACTCTTCTCACCTGATGGTTTCATTTGTACCTATAAAGTCTTTTTTGTGTGTATGTGCACTTTTTTATTAACTAAGTTTACTGGTACATTTTAAACATGCATAATAAATTCTTTCTTAATGTAGTAAACAGCAAGGAGAAATTTTCTTTCCAATCTATCCACACCTTAACATTTGTTTAAAACCCAAGAAATTAGTTATTGTTTGGCTTCTGTTAGATGATTTTAGCAAAGTATGATTTATGCAGACTTGGTTTCAGATAATCCTGACCATGATGTTATTTACACAACAAGAAACCTGAGTGCATCCAAAATATCATATTAACGATAATAAGATAGAATGCAAATACTAAACTTTTAATAATCACGAGACAAATTGTGTATATTTGTTAACCATTCAAATTATATTACAAGTTAAGATATTAGAGCTGGGCATAGTGGCTCATGCCTGTAATCGCAGGACACCAGAGGCTGAAGCAGCAGGAGCACCCCAAGTTTGAGGCCAGCCTGGGCTGCAAAGTTTATTCAAGTCCGGCCTGCAATCCATAACAAGCCTCTGTCTCACAGCCTTTTTCTAAAGAGTGGGCTTCAGGAGGAAAGAGCAAAGGGTGGTGTTAGATCAAGGTGAAAACTCCAGGGGAAACTGAGAAAGCCCAGCAGAGAGCAAAGGTGTCCCAACCACGTAGAAAAGCCTGTCCTGCCTGGCCTGCCATACATGGTGCAAGTGATTGCCTTCATTGTGTGGAATGTGTACATGTATATGACATAGATTAAGATTGTTTTAAATTCCTTTCCCTCTCCTCCCCTACCCTGTATCTTTTGGATGGAGATATATATGATATGGATGTGAATATATGCATATATATGTATATTTTATATATTATATATGCACATATTTTGTATATTTGTACATGTATATTATATGGTCATATACATGTATTAACTATACATGTATTGCCATATATGTATATTTTATATGTATACATATAAAATGTATACATATACATTTTTATATACATATATGGCAATATATGTATATTTTATACATATATATTAGATATATATATTTAGATATGTATGTTTATAGTATATAATGATGGCATTTTTCATAGAAATGTTATGCATGTACACACTTCACAATTACACCTTTTTTATATCATTTCCGCCCTCCGTCTATCACTTGCTCACCTTCCTCTATACTAAACATCTGTCTGCCTGATTGCTTTTATATATCTTTTATTTTGCTCTTTATTAGCAGTTTGGATTTCTCATATAAGAGAAACCTTGTAGTATTTAAGTTTGAGTGTCTGATTTATTTCACTTGACCTTATGGTCTCAAAGTTCACCCATCTTCCTACATAGTACTCAAGTTTATACTTTTGTATGTCATAGAAGTTCTAAATTTTATATAAAATATAAATTTTCCTTATCCATTCATCTTTTGATGGAAATATGAGCCACTTCTAAGTTTTAGCTATTGTGAATTATTCTGCCCTAAAAATGGATACATATGCATCACTGTAATATAATGTATTTAATTCTTTTGAGAAGATAACTAGAAGGATAACTAGAATTTCAAAGTTGAATGTAAATTCTAGTGTTGTTTTCTAAAGAATCTCCTGATTGATTTGCATTGTGGTTGTACCAGTTTACACTCCCACCAGGAATGAGAAAGTGTTCTTTTTCCTCTCAGGCTTGCTAGCATTTGCTATTATTTGAATTTTAAAAGCTAGGCTATTCTTTCTGAAGATGAAATGTCAGTGTTACTTTCATTTGCGTTTCATGAGTGGCCAGCAGTGCTGTGCATTTTTTCATGTATTTATTGGCCATTTGTAACTACTTCATCTGAGAAGTATCTATTCATTCAGATAACCGTTTCTTGATTGGGTCTTTTAATTTTCGGGTCCTAACTTTTTTTTATTTCTTTATAAATTTCAGATATTAGTAGTTTGTCTGAGGTGTTGATGACAGTATTTTTTTTCAATTAGTAGGTTGTATTTTCACTCTGCTGGGTGATTCTTTTGCTGTGCTGAAGCTTTTGAATTTATTTTGAGCCCATCTGTTGTTTCTTTGTAACATTTCTTTTGCAACTCCTGTTCTGTTCTGAAGGTTTTTTTGTTTTTGTTGTTGTTTTTGTGCTGGGGATTGAACTCATGAGTTTGCCAGGCTGGCACTTATACCACTGAGCTAAATCCTCAACCCTGCTGTTCTGTTCAGAAAGTCGTTGTCTATGGGTAAGTCCTCCAGGGTTTTGCCTAATTTGTCTTCCAGCAGATTGTATTTCCCTACTAATGTTTAGATCTTGGATTCAGTTTGACTTTTATTGCATGATGTAAGATGTGGACGTGGGTTTAGTCTTTTTGTTTGTTTTTATTTGTGTGTGTGTGTGTGTGTGTGTGTGTGTGTGTGTGCTGGGGATCAAACTCACAGCCTCAAGCTTGCCAGGCAGTGTTTGCGCCACTGAGCTAAATCCCTGGACGGTGTATGTGATTTAATACTCAGCATTTAGATAGCCAGTTTCCCAGCACCATTTGTTAAAGAGGCTACCTTTACTCCAGAGAAAGTATTTGATCCTTTTGTTTAAGAAAAGACAGTTGTGTGGTATAGATATCTTTTATTTTTTTCTCTTGCCTAATTACTGTGTCTAATGTATTAAGTACTGTGTTGAATAGAAGAGCTAATAGTAAGTATATTTGTGTTTTTCCTGAAGGTACGAGGAATGCTTTTAACTGTTGTCATTTTTTAACCATTTAGTATGATGTTAGTTTTTGTTTTGTCATAAATATCCTTTCTCACATTTGGATATAGTCATTCTATACTTATTTTCTTCAGGTTTTTATCACAAAGCGATGATGGATTTTGTCAAGTGCCTTTTCTGTGTCTATTTATATGATCATGTGATTTATGCCCTTGCTTCTGTTTATGTGGTCTATTACATTTATTGACTTACGTGTGTTGAATCATCCTTGCGTCTCTGAGGTTAAACCTAGTTGATCATGGTGTATCATCTTTTGATAATGTGCTGCATTCAATTTGATAACATCTTAGTGAGTGTTTTTGCATCTATACTTATTAAGGAAATTGGCCTATACTTTTGTTTTCTATTTGAATGTTTTTTCCAGACTTGAGTTGGGGGTGATGCTGGCTTCCATAAATGAATTTGGGACCATCCCTTTCAACTTTTTAAGAGGTTGACGAATATTAGTGAATATACCATCCTTAAAGATTTTGTATAATTCAACAGTAAACCCATCAGGTCCTGGGCTTTTTAATTTGATAGATTTGTTAATTTTACCAAATCAGTTTCACTGCTTATTCTTAGGTTGTTAAGCATATTTGTTTCTTCTTTGGTTGATTAGTTTTGGTACTTTGTATATATCTAGGAATCTATTCATTTCTTCAAACTTCGCTAATTTTTTTGGAATATAATTTTTTAAAGTAGTTACTATAATTTGGCTTTTGACAGTGTCTAACTTGAGACATGCATTGCTAAATGGATGGACCTTGAGACCCTTTGATACTTTCTATAAAAACTTTTAATAGAGAGCATCACTATCCTTAACATTTACCTTATTATGGGTGGTTGCCTCCCTATTGGGCAGAGGGAGAATTATAACAAAATGGAAAAAAGGCTTATGTTGTCATTGTATCCCCATGTTGATTCTGAAGCTTCAGCTGTGTGTAGATTCAGCTTCTAGGGTAACTGAAGCAGGGCTGTTGTCTCTGGTGGTGGCCCAGGCTTATCACACCATCGGCTAGTTCTGGTGGTCTGAATCCTGCTGGCTGGCCCAACTATTTTGGGCCGTTGGCTTCAGTCTGCTATAGTGGATCTAAGGCACAGTTCCTATAACTTTCACAGGAGTTGGGGGACTGCAGTATGAGGACTATTCCATAAGAGCCACAGGGTTGTTGGATATTATGATTTTTTTAACAAAAACAAAGCTCACAGGTTTGAATGGGTATATTGTGTCTCTCGGGCTTATGAGCATTTTTTCCATACACAGTTATGGGAGTCTTACATGGCTATTTTTGAAGCCTGTATCTGGCTCCTTAAGATTAATTTTTTAAATATACAGATCTCACCCTTAATTTTAACTATGATTGGGAGTGGCTGGCCAAACAAGCTTTTGCAAGGGGAATGCCCCATTTGTTTGGTGGGGATGCACTGGACTTGGAAGAGGACCATGGGCAGGACTTGAGGTCATCTCAAGTGGGTTTTTAGACAATATATTTTAACAGTTGTTTGAGTGTCTGATTCATGTTTGAATTTTTAAGCTCTGTGGCCAGTAAGCTGTGTGAAGCTTTTATCTTTAGTATCTGTATGAACTTCTAGATTATGTCAGCTACAAATAAATGCAGGTTCACTGTCTGACCCTAAGGTCAGGGGCAGTCTAAATGTGGGATAATGTCATTTACCATCACTTTGGCCACCTCACCTGTCTTTTTTGTTCAGGTGGAGAAAGCTTCAGTCCATCTTGAGCAGGTACAGACAAGCACTAACACAGTATCAGTAGCCAGGCAATTTAGGAAAATCTATAAGCAGGTTTTTACAGGGGGTAACTCCTGTTTCCTGGTTACCTGGGGGCCAGGTGAGCCCTTACCTTGCATTGTTTTGTGTATAGGTCAAGTGTTGTCTATAAACAACCTGAGCAGTTGTAGTGAGTCACGGCACATAGAAATGGCAGCCTAGTAATGTTTCTCATGCTGTCTTACCTGTGTGAGACCCCTGATGGAATTGTTTTATGAACCTGGGGCCCAGCACTTTGGAGATGGCTAGCCTCCCATCAGCAAACTTTCACTATTCCACTTTCATTTATTTTTCAGCCTCTCAGTCGTCTCCAGCTGTAGGTGGGCCATGCAGATCTCCTTTGCAATGTGTAGCTTTGTTGTGTTTGGTTGTCTCCACCTGTTGAGTCTCAGATTGGATCTTTATTCTGAATATTGCCACAAATGTTGTAAGTCTTCCTAGATACTTTGCTTTTGTAATCTACTGTTGGTTTTTTTTTCCATTGTGCTATTTTCAGCCATATATGCCATTGTAATTTTTGTGTTTTTCATTCCATTTGCACCTTGGTTTGGGCGTGCACCTCTGCCAATTGTTTTAGTTGCTCTCTTTTTTTTCCCCTGCCAGAGAGACTGTGTTGTCTTACATTTGTGTATGTTTTTGAGCCTCCTTGGCCTCTTTGACCAGTCGCTCTTTGACCAGTCTGTCTCATCCTGCAGTAGTTCTAGCATGCTCAAGTGTTTTTTCCTTTGTCTCTAGCTGCTTTTGAGCAGCTTCTTGGGCAAAGTTGTCTTGAGCTGACTTTTGGTCTGTTCATTCCTGCAGGCAGTGGGCATCTTTCACCTTGGCCTTGAATCATTCAGCTTCCTGCAGTGCTGCTTAGGGGGCCTTGTGGCTTCCTCCTGAGTTGTCAGGCTCTTTTGTAAGTGTTCTCTGGCATTGCAGTGCTGCTGTTTTTTCTCTGCTGCTAACTATCCCTACCAAGTAGCCCCAAGTATTTTCTGTTTTCTATTGCTCGGTGTCTTTTTGGCATTGCTGTAGATGTATCTCAGCTCCAGTTTTAGCTCTGTCTTGTTGGCAGTAGCTTTCTCAAAGCTTACCTTCAGTGGGAGGATCTTTTGTACTCATCACTGTTACTTCAGTGTGTGTTTCATTAGCCCCTTTTGTTGCTTGAGTTTACTCTTTGATGTCTTGCACAACTAAATGAGACACTCCTCAATGCCAGCCTTGAGTGGCATTGTCTTTTCTTTATCCCGGGGGCCCAAAGGTAATTTGGGCCTGTAATTTTGGAGTAGGACCCTTTTTAGCAGGGGAAATGGACAGTTTGGAAGATACAGGAACCTATGTTGGACCTCTTTTTTTCCCCCTCAGACCATAAAAATGACCTCATTTGAGACTCCTGTGACTCCAACAATAGTCACATGATTTTTGGATTACAACCCAATGGAGCTATGTCATTACCAAGTGTTTAGTTCTACCATCTGCCAGAAGGTCTTTCTTTCTTTCTTTCTTTCTTTCTTTCTTTCTTTCTTTCTTTCTTTCTTTCTCTTTCTCTTTCTTTCTTTCTTTCTCTTTCTTTCTTTCTTTCTCTTTCTCTTTCTTTCTTTCTTTCTTTCTTCTTTCTTCTTTCTTTCTTTCTCTTTCATTTCCTTCTTTTTTTTTTGTACCCAGAATCAAACTCATGACCACGTGCTCACCAGGCAGGCGCTTATGCTGCTGAGCTAAATCCCCACCCCAGAAAGTCTATCAATTACTCCCTTACTTTCACTGTGACCAGGGGCTTCTCGATGTCTAAGAGGTGGCACCTGGTCTAGCCTAGTCCTGGTAACTCTTAGTTTCTGTTAGTCTAATGAGGCCACCTTGGGCAGTGATAGCCTTTTGTAGGTAGTCTCTTGGTTTGCGAATTTTTATCCTCTCTTATCATTTCAGGGCATTTATTTTCCCAGTGTCCATAATTTTACATCATGCACAATGATCCTAATCTAGCTTTGAGTGACTGGGAGATCCCAGCTCAGTTTAACTCCTGTTTCATCAGTGTCCTTGTCTTTGTCCCTTAGTGATTTCTGTTTTGGGGGTGTTTTTTTGTTTGTTTGTTTGTTGTTTGTTTTCTGTTGTGAGTGCTGTTGTCAGCAGACTTTTTTGGATCCTCTCTCCTATCAGCTTTTTGTTCAGCCTTCTAATCGTGATTTGCATACACTTCAGTAGTCACCTCTGAAAAGCTGGGTTGCATTCCTGCAAGCAGAACATTCTAGTTGTGTCAGTAAGCAGCTAGACAGGGCTGAAGCCATGCGGGCCTAATCTGAACTCTATTTTAGCAATGAATCAATGTAGGGAAATTGATCCTGATAGTCTGCTGCTCCTGCTCACCTTCCCATATACATACCCAGTGCTTTTTACTCAACAGCCTCCCCTGCCTGCTGACCTTTTATACCATCAAAGGAAGGCCAACCTATTTGATGAAGAGTTCTTAACCTCTAGGGGGGTCATCTTTATTTCACGGTTTACTATGTAGCCTCTTTTAAAGTTATCCAGCATACATTTTCCCTCCCATATGTACTCTGTTGTCATGCAACTCACTTGTGTAAGCATTTTTATGTCTTTTTTATATTTTCCTCATGGTAGATTTTAGAAGACACAATCTGAGCTCCATGAAATTAATAAGTAAACATGCATAGTTTTAAATAAACTACTTCTGCAAACTTCCTTTGATGTAAATAAACTTTCCAGACTTGTCATTATCTCCTTCTCTTTAGTAAGACAAAACTTTATCATAAAGAATTCTCACATATCAAAAATATAGCTCTTATATTTATAGTCTTAATATTTTTTTCTCTCGTTTTCTGTGAAACTTTTACAGCAAACTTGACTGCAGCTGTTGGAATTTTTTTCTCAGATTGTGACTGTAAATTTGACTGACAGCCAACAGATCTCTGAGTAACCTTGACTTAGAGTTCTTATTTTAAACCGATAGAGAACAGAGAAAAGAGCAGGTTAACCGTGTAATTGCAATTTAAGGATTTGTAAAGCCCAAGAAATCTTTTACATTTTAAATTAAGCAAAAGTATCAACTTAACTTGCAAGCTAAAAGTACATTTACCAATTAGCTAAAATGGGCCATTCGATTCCTCTTGTGAACCCGCAGGACTTGGGCCACTCAGTCCCAGGCTGGAGCTGCTGTGGCGTCCCGATGCCTGCAGACAGCGCGAGGCCGTCAATGCTGGCGAGCCGGCCTTGGAGCTCCCAAAGCCTGAAGGAGACTCTGGGCTCTTGTCACTCAGTGCTTGCTTTGAGATGAAAGGAGGACCCCTGTTCCACCCTTCCAATCTCACCAGGCTCAGCTGGGCCTAAACCTCTCGGCCTGGTGTCTGTGTCCAGCAGACTGCTCAAGTGTTTTTTAGTCTCAGTTCCCATCTGGGCTGGTCGCTGTCATCACCCTGTTTTACAGGATGCTCCTTATTTCTTCATTTTTTCTCTATCACCTACGTGTGGCACTCTGCCTGTATAGACCGGCACACTAAAGCTAAGCAGCACTTTCTTTTAACCTTTGCCCATTACGGTGCAAATCAATTTTTCAATTAATTTCAGCTTCAGACCAGTTAGACTGCATTCCTCCTCCAGTCCCCAGCTGAG
>PVJX010039821.1:0-15664 GCA_004027295.1 Dolichotis patagonum | reverse complement strand
AGCGCACATTGGGACACTGAGACTGGACTATACTTTTAGATTTAAGTGTTTTCTATAATTTGAGTCTTGATGAAAGTGGAATACAATGCATGAGAGCATTGACTCTAGAGGCAGAGGGACCCAGTTTTGAGTCTTAGCTCTATTACAGCTAGGTCATCTCCTATCTTCAGTTTCCTTTTTGGGAAAATGGGGACAACGTTAGTACTTATAGGGTTATTTTTTTAAAGGCTTAGAATCTATATAAACCATTAAGGACTGTGCCCACATGCAATTAGCTATAGTTGTTTGTTCTTTTTTCTTCAGTCACTGCAGTCGAAGAGCCGTTCATTTTTGTTAGATCCAAGACAGCCTGTATCATAAAGACGGTATGGAATCAATGGTTTTAGAAACATTGTTTTTTTAAATGTGTGTCTTGATCGTAAGGCTGAAGTTTGTGAGTTAACTGAAACAAAAATCTTGGCGGAGATACAGGCCGCTCCAGAGCAGCAGCTGCGGGTGGAGAAATGGAAATGCAGACCTATTGCGCCAAGCTCCTGGGGGAGCTGAATGAGCAGCGGAAAAGGGACTTTTTCTGCGACTGCAGCATCATCGTGGAGGGGCGCATCTTCAAGGCCCACAGGAACATTTTGTTCGCTAACAGTGGCTACTTCCGGGCCCTGCTCATTCACTATATCCAGGACAGCGGGCGCCACAGCACCACCTCCTTAGACATTGTCACCTCTGATGCCTTCTCCACCATTTTAGATTTCCTTTATTCTGGGAAGTTGGATTTGTGCGGAGAGAATGTAATTGAAGTTATGTCCGCCGCCAGCTACCTGCAGATGAATGACGTGGTGAATTTCTGCAAAACCTATATTAGGTCTTCCCTTGATATCTGCCGAAAGATGGAGAAGGAAGCTGCTGTGGCCGCAGCAGTGGCAGCAGTGGCCTCGGCATCGGCAGCTGCGGCTGCAGCCCACCAGGTTGACGGTGGACGCCCCAGTTCAGGCAAGGAGGGGACCTCCTGTGGTACCATGAGCTTGGTCTCCTGCCCTGCTGGGGGAAAAGAGAGTGTGGACTACACAAGAGAGTCCCCTTGCGATGACTGTGGGGACTGCCATCCCTTGGAACTGGTGGTGAAAGACAACCGAGGCTGTGGCTCAGCTGACAGCGACCTCTCTACTCTGCCCAAACGGGTAGAGCCCAAGGCGGAATTCGATGCTGCGCGGGTGGAGACGGAGGTTAGGGAGCAGCCGCAGCAAGGCGCAGCCCCGCTGAGCCTGGCCCACGCCGAGGAGGGCCTGCCCGGTGGCGACCAGGCTTGCAGTAACTATCACGTGAAGCAGTTCCTGGAGGCCCTCTTGCGCAATGGTGCTGTCCAGAGTAAAGGTGACACAGACCATCGCCTTTCTCGAGGTTTGGAGGGAAGACCGGAAGGTGCGGGGATTGCTATGAGCTCCGTGGTGGACTTCCAGGCTGACTGGTATGGAGAGGACTCAGGTGAGCTCTCTTAACATTCATCATCTCTGGTCTTTAAGCATGAACCTTCTGTGCCTATGTCCTCCATCATCGTGATGGTGGCCATTGCCGTGTCATCACTACCGTCATCGCCTCCACCATCACTGCCACTACCACCGTCACTGATGCCATGACTACCACCACCAGTGGGTATTCATGGAGCCTCTGCTGTATACAGGGCCTTGTTTCTTTATGAGTTTTATGTTTTACTCGGACAACAAGAGTACAGTTCTCTTTCGTTATTGGTGAGGGATTGGTCCCAGTCTCCACTCGAATAAGAAAATCTGTGGATGTGCAAATCCCTCGCATAAAATGATATAATATTTGCACATAATCTACACAAATCATCCCGCATCCTTTAAATCATCTCTAGATTACTTCCAATACCCATTGCGATGAAAATGCTATGGGAATATTTGTTATATAATATTGTCAAAGGACTAATGATAAGAAAAAAGAGTTCATATATGTTCTCTGTACACACAATTGTTTTCTAAATTTTTTAATCATGGATACTGATGGTTGACTGTGGAAACACGCTGAGGGCAACTTGGAGACGTGGAAAGATGTCCCTGTCTTCCACTCACCAGCAGTGGGATCTTGGTTAAATGACTGAACTTCTCTGAGCCAGTTTTGTTACCTTTGAAATGAGAATGATCTTCCCTGCTTTGCTTTTCTCTTAGAATTGTTGTGAGGACCGGTGGAGAAAGTTACCAAAATGTTTTCTCACGTGTGATAATGTAGTCTATTACAAAGGAGATTTATACTGTTTGTCTTCATAGGAGTCAATTTTTATATCCTTTTGTAGGCTCATATGTGCATGTTTGTGTCTGAGGCCTATGATTTGGTACTGGGGACTGAACCTAGGGCCTACATGAATGCTAAGCACAGACCTCACCACTGAGCTACACTCCTAGGCCCTAGGTATTATGTTTTAAGAGAATTTGGCTGTTTCTTTGAGCAATTCTGAGAGAGAAGCTAACATGGTGAACTCTTCTTAGCTGATGAGATGATGGCCTCTGGTGGGAGACAGAAATCAACATGGCTGCCATCTTGCTGATGAAAATTGACTCAAGCCAAGAAATTAATAAAACGCATTTCTGGTTTCACTTTCAATTTTATTTATTTATTTATTTATTCGATCCTTTTAAGATAGAGGCTCATTATATAGTTCAGGCTGGCCTTGATTTCACTTTGCAACCCATGCTTACCTTGAACTCACAGTGATCCTTTTGCCTCAGCCTCCCAAGTTCTGGGATTAGATTTGTGCACCACCATCCCCAGCTTCACCTTCAGTATTGAATAGTGAAAGCCTTTTAAATAAAGGGAGATCAACTACTTTTGTTCCTATTAAACAACTGTCTTGATATCTTTTTCATTTTTTATTTTTTTCATTTTAAAGATATACCATATGTCTGATTAAAACGACTATAAAATTTGAAAATCCTGCTTCTGGTCCTCAGAGACTCTGGTTTAACTAGCTTTTGGTTAAGATACTAACTGCTGGGCCAGGGATTTAGTTCAGTGGCTTAAGTGCCTGCCTGGCAAGCGCGAGGTCGTGAGTTCGATTCCTGGTACCAAAAAAAAAAAAAAAAAGATACTAACTGCTGCCAGCCATGGGGAGGCTGAGGCAGAATTGCCATGAGTTCAAGGCCAGCTTAAACTATGTAGCAAGACACTGTCTCAAAAGCAAAAATAAAAACAAAACCAAAAACACCCCGATACTAATTGCGTCAGTGAACACACTGTATTGAAATTCTTTCCGTGTACCCAACAGCATTTTATAAGCTGTGACCCCTCTTTCACATCCGCTAGACCCTCCTAATGCCCCATGCGTTTAGCAGAGGACATGTGGAGAAACTGAGGCTGGGAAAGACTTAGTGAATTTCCTGAGTGCAGAATGGGTAAGTAAATGGCACAGCTTAATCCAGAAAGCTGGGCTGGCTTCATTTCACTCACTGGAGAAACTGCGAGGGCAGCACAAGTGGCTCCAGGATTTCATTGCAACAATTTTGCTGTCAGCCTCTCTGCCTGTAAGCAGAAGTGTCAAGGAATAGTAATTTGGATTTGTGCCACCATCACTCAAATACTGTCCCGATCATGTGGAGAGTCAGGTTTCTAACTGCTGGGTTCCTTGACAAGGCAGCCACCTGGGCCCCGGCCATGTCTATTTTCTGTCAGCTTTTGATTTCATTCACACAGCTCCAGGGTAAATTTCTGCCAAGTGCCAGTCCCACACAGTAGGATTGATTTGTTGGGTTAGTCATTCATTTACTTCAATATTTGAGCACTTTCCTGGCAGGGACATCAAGATAATGGTATGAATGTAGCCCTCGAAGAACGGATGGTGTCTTAGAAGACAAAAAACAAGTAGAAATTACATCCTCGCCTTTGGGTGCTGAGAGACACTCAGACGTACAGAAGGAGAACTGGCTTCCTGCTAGGAGACTAGGACAACTGCATAATGTGGCATACGAGGCTGAGAACAGAGATGTATGGAGCACTTGGCTGGAATCAGGTCATGGGAAACCTAACTGCTGAGGTGAGGCTTTATCTTTAGGCACATAGGAGATTTGGGTAGTTTCTGAGCTTGGGAACAGGCAGGATCTATGCCTGAGGAAGACTAATTTGGCCTCAGCACAGGCTTTTGTAGGGATGGGAGTCCAGTCTAGAAACTGCTGCAGTCACTGGGTATCAGCGTTTCTCATCCATCACATTAACAGACACTGTCAAAGCCTAAGATTGTCTCTCCTCCCCTGGACTCCTGCCTCCCAGCTCCAGGATCTCCCACCTCTTCTTGGAAAGTTTGCTGTCTTATTTCCTGCTCTTTGCTGAGCCTGCTGCAGTCTGGTTTCCTCCTGCCTCTGCTGAAACTGCTCTCATGAGGTCAGCCACACGTTTCTAGGGCTGATCCAGGCAGTGGTGCTCAGGTGTTATTTTACTTGAGCCCAATAGGAGTTGACTCTGAGCTCTTTCTTTGAAATTCTTTCCTTGCTTGATTTTTTTGTTTTCTTTTTGAGACAGGGTCTCGCTGTGCAATTCAGGCTGGCCTAGAGCTCACTTTGTAACCCAGGTTGGTCTCAAACTCACAATCCTCCTGCCTCAGCCTTCCAAGTGCTAGAATTATAAGCATGCATCACCATGCCCAGCCTTCTTTGCTTGATTTCTGATACCTATCAGTACCCTTTGTTCTCACTACTACCTCTTCCTTTTCAGCCTAGTCATGGGATCATTTACTGTTACTGTATCCAGCATTCCATGTTGTCTGGTTTCTTTAACAATGTATCATTCTTCTTTGTCCATTCATTCATTCATTCATTCACTGAACAGGTATTTATTGTGCATTTACTACATGCTAGGGAATACTAATCACAGTGAACAAAAGACAGTTCTTGTCCTCACAGAGCTGCCATTCTAGTGTTGGGAGACAGACAACCAGCAAATAAATAGGTGTGTCAGCTGTGATAAGTCTTGAAGAAGAAAAACTAAAGTAGCAAAAAGCTGAGAGTTAAACCAAGACTATTTTATTTAGTATTGGCAGGGAAGACACTTCGACCAGTTGCCTTTGAGCAGAAACTCCAAGAAGTGAAAGTCCAAAGCACAGACATTCAAGAGAAGAACACAAAGATGAGGGAGAAGCAGATGGAAGAGCAAAATGCCAAGGCCCAGGTGCATGATCACACTTGTGAAGGAACAAAAGGGACAGCAAAGGTGCTGGAGTGGCTTTAGTGGGCCTTGCAAGATTGAGGAGCAGAGAGGATAAGGTCTAAGAAGCCAGGTGAGGGCAGGCAAGTAGGGCCTTAAGGCCATAGGAAAGCCTTTGAGGGTCTCAGTAAAGGGTAATCTGAAGTGACATAGGTAGCTAGTGGATCCCTCTGCATCCTACATGGAGGAGAGGCCACAGGGGTACAAGCGTGGGAGCTGGAGGGCCCCTTGGGAGGGGACTGCAGTGGCCCAGGTGAGGTATATATGTTCCCCGAGTCAGTGAAGTAGCAGTAGAGAGCTGAGGTCAGCACTATGCTGTTTCTCAAAAACCAAGCCAAGCAGGTTAGACCTCTATAGGCGCTTGGGGAGGAGAGGAGTTGAGGCTGACCAGGTTTCTAACTGGAACAATGGATTTAAATGTGTGATGTTTGTGCTGCCCGTTGGCCATAGGAACGGAGATGTTTGGTGAGCAATTGTGTAGAGAAATTTGGAGTTCTGGGGAGAGTCAGAGCTGAGGTACAGATTTGGAGCCCTGAGTGGAGCCCTGGAATTCAGAATTACATATCATGTCAACTGAGGCCTGGGAGAAGATAAGAGAACTAAAGACCCAGCTCCTGGGAACACGAGCATTTAGAGTCCAGGAAAATAGGGAGCACTCCAGAGCCACTCCAGCACCTTTGCTGTCCCACTGTCCCAGCAAAAAAGACCAAGAATGGGCAGCTAATGAGCTAGGAAGAACATGAAGAAAAGATGATGCCAAGAGGACAGTGCATCTCAAGAAATCACCTATATCCAGTTCTGTGTGCGGACAGACGAGTGCTTCTCAATGGCCGTGTCTAAAGGAGAAGTCACTAGTGAGCTTGACAAGGGCAGTATCGATGAGTCATGAAGACAAATGTCTTAATGAAGTAAAGAGAATTGCAGAAATAGAGGCAAAGGCCCAGCGTGGTGGCAGATGCCTGTAATTCCAGCACTCGGGGAGGCTGAGACAGGAAAATCACTGCAAGTTTGAGGCTGGCTTGGGCTACATAGTGAGAGCAAACAAACGAACAAACAAAACAACACACACACACACCCCTAAAAAAGATAAATAAAAATTCAAGTACAGTGCTTGATTCTATTTTTCCCCCATTAGCCTGGGCTGTGGATTAGACATCTGTTTTGTTTGGTTTTTTTGTAAGTTTCCCATATGATTGTAATACATAGGCAGTGTTGAGATCTGTTGATTGTCTACAGTCAGGAGGCTGAGGTGGGTTAGAGAACAAGGATTTGGGGAGGAGGAGAGGAGGTCAAGGGAGAGAGAGAGAAGGAGAGAGAGGAGAGAGAGAGGAGCATCAGAAGGGTGATTTTCAGTATTCACACCAAGAACTGTGGTAGCATCTCCAAGAAATAAGGAGAAACTGGGGGCCCTGGATGACCATAGCAGAAAGGGTCAGCACTGGGGTCATCAGGTGACATGAGCTTCAGAAAACCTTTGCGTTTTCAGGAAGCAGGAAGTCATAACAATGTGAAAATGGCAATTAAGCGGGAGGAGGACCTCCTGACTGGTGGCAGTGCACACCTGCAGGGTCAGCACAGTCAGAGCCACTGCTTGCTCCACTGCAGGCTCCAGGCCGTGCATGTCCCTCGAGCTCCAATCAAGCAGCCTAAGCTGGGGCCCCGCTGGATGCTTGGCACGTGCCTCAGACACGGTGAATCCACATGGACTCCGCTTTCCCGCTGTGCTCCTTCCTCAGATGGTCCTGCCTTCATCCGCTCAGTCAGCTAACTGAGAATCTGCACTCTGGAGAAGTGTTTCTGTCCTTTTTTCGCCCTACCCCTGCCAGCGTGGTTAGCAAGAGCTGTTCATTTTACTTCTCAGTGTCACCCTCTCTCCAAACCCATGACCGCTGTTTTAGTTTGTGCCATGTCTCATCCAGACTCATCGTCCCTGGAGAGATCTTTAAAAGCCACAGCTGGCCCTGGAATCTGACTATAAAAGCTGTCCTATTTAAGATCCTAGCTGCTCTGTGAGTTCCTTAGCATGTCATTTCCACCAGGGCAGGAACTTTTGTCTCTTCTTTTGTTTTTGTTTTGTTTTTTGGTACCAGGAATCAAACTCAGGACCTCATGCTTGCCAGGCAGGTGTGACACCACTTATCTATTTTTGTTCTGTCATCATTTTTTTTTTTGTTACCTGGAATTGAACTCAGGACCTTGTACTTGCCAGTCAGGTGCCTGTGCTGCTGAGTTATATCCTTAGCTCCTTCATCACTTTGAACTTTGCATATATTAGGTCATATTGCATAAAACATTTGCATGTGTTTCTTTCCTGCCGGCTTAAGTTCTTGAAGGAAGAAGCAAAGATCTTGTTAAAAATGAACCTTAACACTGCATGATATGTAAAAGTTATTCAAGTGAACTATTGTATGAGGTATGACTTAAAACTACAGTGAATGTTCAAGTTTTAAAAAATAATTACAGTAAAAGACACGTGGCCATTAGTCCCCTTAAAAATACTACCTGTTACTTCAAATATATTCACCCCATCATTCTTGCCACTTTCTGAGGGAGTTCTGAAAGTCCTGTTTTGTATCATTAGTTGTGCTGTTGTGGCTGTCTCAGTGACCTAAATTGATTCTAAAAGTTCACCTTTCATGGTCATTTTGACTTTGGGGAAGAGCAGAAGTTGCATTGTGCCAGATCCGATGAACAGGATGGATGAAGAAACACCATGTTTTTATGAGCCTGCCTTTTCTTGCTTGAGTGGTCCTTGGCAGTGTCATTCACTGTGTTGTTTTATCACACTTTGTAAAGACATGAAAGAGTGCTCCTGGGACTGTTTTAGAAACTGGGAAAGACAATGGGATGAGTGTGTTTGCAGCAAAGAGGAATATTTTGAAGGGAATCAATGGCAACATGCCTTTCTTTACTGTGATAATTTTTTTAAAAAAATTTAAACATTCATGGCCGGTGATATAGCTCAGCACCACAAGCACCTGCCTGGCAAGCATGAGGTCCTGAGTTCAATTTCTGGTACCAAAAAAAAAAACAAAAAAAAAGAATTTAAACATTCACCGTATATTTTGACCACCCCTTGTAATAGAAGTCAGAGCATGAGAAAAATATAGAAAGCAATGAGACAATTGATATCTCTGTGAAGGAGAGATACAGGCTATGGAGTTAGCTCTGTAGTAAAGAGCTTGCCAGCCATGCATGAGACTCTGGATTTGATTCCTAGTAACACACACACACACACACACACACACACACACGTGTGTGTGTGCATGCACCAGATGGAAAAGTAGTTGACAGTTGTGTTTTTTTTTTTAACCAAGGACTTATCCTGGGCCATTTTACTTTATGTTTTTTGTAAATAATTAAGAGTATAGTATAAGACCAAGCTGATGGGGTAAATGAAAGATTCCTCAACATCAGAGGAATGAGCTGGAGAATGAATTATGAATGGCTGTTTTTATCCCAGGAGACAAAGTATCATGACTCTTTTTCTTCGTCTTTTTTATTACTACAACTCTTACAAGCATCTCAGAGTCTGTAGTGTGATCAGCGAGAAAGACCATATCCTATTTATGTAGGCAGAGATGAATTATAAAATGCTGCTTTATCTTAGGAAACAGATTTTGGAGTCACCATAGATTTTGCAAAATGTTGTGCATTATCAACACTTTGCAAATGTTGAGAGCTAAAAACCAAACAGGATAGTCTCCACCCTTACACAAAAGGATATCAACTCTTTCTGGGAATTCTGCTTGCCATACTTTTTTGCAGTGCTCCAAAGAAGACAAATCCCTGTTAGGTATCCTGAGATGCTCCCAGAGGAGTTAGTTCAGTGTTGAAAGAGATAATAAGAACATGGACCACTTAATCAGTGAAGAAATGCTGGGGAAGCCAGGTGTGGTGGCACACTCCTGTGATCCCAGCACTCGGGAGACTGAGGCGGGAGGATTGTTGTACGTTTGAGACCATCCTGGGCTACAAAGCGTGCCTAAGGCCAATTTGAACTGCATAGTGAGATCCTGTATCAAAGAGAGAGAGAGAGAGAGAGAGAGAAAGAGAGAGAAAAGAAAAAAGAAATGCTGGGGAGAGGGTGATGATGATGATGGTCCTGATGGTGGTGATGGTGATGATATGAATAACATTTGAAAGTGCTAACTCACTACCAGGTGCTGGGCTTGGGATACTATTTCATTTCGTTCTTACTATAATCCTATGAATTGAGGATAGTTATATTACAGATGAGAAAAATGAAGCTTAGAGAAGTTATGGGTGATGTCCAAGGGCACATGGTGGGTGGTAGAGGCAGGACTTGAACTCAGGTTTTGGAGCCCAGAAAGACTGAGTTACTAGCACTGTAGTTGATGCTCTGGTGACTAAAGTTGTATTTTTTTTTTCTTTTTAGATACAGAGTATTGCTATATAATTCAGGCTGACCCTTGAACTCATTATGTAACCCAGGCTGGTCTCAAACTTGTGGCAGTCCTCCTGCCTCAGCCTCCCAAGTACTGGGATTATAGTCATGTACCACCATACCCAGTTTAAATTATAAATCTAGAAGGGCACAGAAAGAAGGAACAAATCTCAGAGTAATACAATATATGCAACTCAAAAAACTTGAGAGCTTTTATACAGGTGGATGATAATCATGTCATTTTAATGGTTGTATGAACAGGGTGGGGAAAATAGTTGGAATGAGATTTAAACAGATTCCTGATTATTTGTTGATTTCAGATATGCACACAGTTGCTGGGTGTGGTAGCACACACCTATGATCCCAGCACTTGGGAGGCTGAGGAAGGAGGATTGCTATGAGCTCAAAACCAGCCTGGCTACATAGAGAGACCCTGTCTCAAAAAAAGAAGAAAAAGAAGAAAGAGGAAGAGGGGGAAGAAGGAGGAGACATGAGAAGGAGGAGAAGGAAGAGGAGGAGGAGAATGAGAAGGAGAAGGAGAAGAAGAAGAAGAAGAAGAAGAAGAAGAAGAAGAAGAAGAAGAAGAAAAGAAGAAGAAAGAAGAAAGAAGAAAAGAAGAAGGAAAAATCAGATATATAGAGTTAATATGAGTTTCAAACAACTTAAGAGCCAAGTGTGGTGGCACACACGTGTAATCTTAGCATTCAGGAGGCTGAGGCAGGAGGATCATTGCAACTTTGAGACTAGCCTGGGCTACAAAGTGAAGTCAAGGTCAGCCTGAACTGCATGGCGAGACCTTGTCTCAAAACAGCACAACACAACACAAACAGCTTGAGGTTCATTACAGCAACTCTATTCTACTTATTTGTGGAAGAAATTCTATGAATTTTGGTCCAAAAGTCTGACCCAATCTCCTTTCTAATTTTTGAAGGTACTGAAATCATTTCAGAGGGTCTGAATTAGTCATCTCAGGCTGCTGTAACAGACTAGGACAGATTGGGTGGCTGAACAGAAATGTATTCTCTCACAGTTGTGAAGCTTGAAGTCCCAGATGAAGGTGCAGGCAGGGCTGTTTTTTGGTGAGGTTTCTCCTCCTGGTTTGCATAAAGCCACCTTCTCATGGTATCTCACCAAAGCCTTTCCTCTATGTGAGACTCATGGGTAGGTGTGAGAAGGGGTGGGGGTGGGAGAGAAATAAATATCAGTCAAGCTCTGATATCTTTTCCTCTTCTTATAAGGCCCCCAAGTCCTAGCAGTAGAAAGAACCTCAACTTCATGACCTCATTTAGCCTCAGTTATTTCCTTAAAGGCTGTATCTCCAAGAACAGTCACATTAAGAGTAAGGGCTTTGAGGTGTAAATTCTGGGGTGACATGGTTCATTTCCTAACAAGTTCTCATTTCTGTCTGTCTGTCTGTCTCTGTCTCTATCTTTGAGACAGGATTTCACTATGTAGTTCAGGATGGCCTTGAACTCAGGATGATCCTCCTGCCTCAGCCTCCCAAGAGCTGGGATTACAGGTGTACCCACTACGCTCAGCTCACTTCTCACCTTATAATGAAATCAAACAGTAGACATTCCCAGAGTGTTGGTTTGGGAAGCTTTTCCGTCTGTCCACACGATAGCATGTGAGTCCTGTGGTTGTAATGTAGGCTGTATTTCAGACTGCAACCACATTTAGAGAAACATGAGAGCTGGTTCCTCCTGCTCCTCCAACCTCCTGTTGTTCCCCATAACCTGATAGCAGAAGCCCACTTTACCCTCCGGCTGCCTGGGAGCCAGACAGGGTTGTAACTGCAGGCAGTGCCTTGCCGTGGGCTGGTGGTGGAGCTGGTGTCTTCCCTGTGTGCTGGCCGTGGACTCCCCCAGCATCAAACCCCCGCCTTCAGGGGTGGCTGGGGTTGTCTTTGCTTACAGTGCAGCTAAATTGATGCGTTGGGTTCTTCAGGTGACGTGCTGGTCGTCCCCATCAAGCTCCACAAGTGTCCTTTCTGCCCGTACACGGCCAAACAGAAGGGCATCCTCAAGCGCCACATCCGCTCCCACACGGGCGAGCGTCCCTACCCCTGCGAGACCTGTGGCAAGAGGTTCACCCGACAGGAGCACCTGCGCAGCCACGCCCTGAGCGTAAGTGCCCCGCCACAGCGCGCTCACCCGCGGTGTTCCCGCGCCAAGGGCTGTGCCTCCTCCTACCTAATGTGAGGGTAAAGGCAGCAGCTCGTGCTCACTTCGCTGTCTGCTGAGGGATTTCCTGAGGATTCTGAGCATACGTTTCTGCTGCCGAATGAGAACTGGGCTGGCTGGGTATGGTGGCGCATGCCTGTAATCCCAGCCTTCAGGAGGCTGAGGCAAGAGAGTCCCCATGAGTGTGAGATCAGTCTGGGCTACAAAGTGAGTTCAAGGCAAGCCTCAACTATGCAAAGAGACCCTGTCAGAAAGAAAGAAAGAAAGAAAGAAAGAAAGAAAGAAAGAAAGAAAGAAAGAAGAAAGAAAGAAAGGAAAGAAAGAAAAGAAAGAGAAAGAAAGAAAGAAGAAAGGAAAGAAAGAGAAGAAAGAGAAAGAAAGAAGAAAGGAAAGAAAGAGAAGAAAGAGAAAGAAAGAAAGAAAGAAAGAAAGAAAGGGGGAGAGAGAGAGAGAGAGAGAGAGAGAGAGAGAGAGAAACAGGGAGAGAGGGAGGGAGAGACCGAGACCAACAGGGTTGGTAGCCCTTAAAATTAAAGCAAATGGTAACAAACTTGCTTTCTGAGGGAGAGTCAAGAAAGTTCAGAATCTGTCAGGGATCGCTGTCATAAGGCAGAGAACAACAGGGCCTGGACAAGGACTTGTGGCTCTCTGTCCGCTGGTGTGATGCCAAAGGGAAGCTGCACCCTCAGTTTCCCACCTGGGGTGGGAGCAGGGTGCTGCCATTTAAGAGCTGACTGTGGGCAGCAAAAGGGGCTCCAGCCCAAGGGAACTTCTCTAACTGCCCTTGGCACTGTCTCCACGTGGGCTGGTAATTCAGGCCACTTAGAAAGATTTTACATTTATGATCCCCTTGAACAAGGTAATTGATCTCTAAAAAAATCCAACATGAAAATAGTTTGGACTTCAAAAGATGCTATCAAAAACGTGGGGCTGGAAGCTGGACATGGTGGCACATGCCTGTAATTCCAGTTCTTGGGAAGCTGAGGCAGGAGGAGTCTAAGTTTGAATCCAGCTGGACTACAGAACGAGGCTCTGTCTCAAAACAGCACAATCAACAACAACAACAACAGAAATGGAGGTGTAGCTCAGTGGGTGAAGGCATGGTGAGGGTACGGTTCAGTCCCCGGCACCAAAACAAAAACTGAGCCAGGCATGGTTCTGCATGTCCACAATCTCAGCACTCTGGAAGGCTGATGCAAGAGGATCATCAGTGCTAGCACAGCATATGCAATTTAGTGGTTTAGGAGTGGGGAGGAAGAGGAGGGAAAGAGGATTAGAAAAAAGATATGTACATACACCAACTCCTGATAATGAATGTAATCATTATATAAACATATACTGATAAAAATTCTTAAAAACTCAGTAACTTAGACCTCTTTTTATTTTATTTTAAAATTTTTTTTTCGGACAGGGTTTCACCATACAATTCAAGTTGGCCTGGAACTGCAGTGATCCTCTTGCCTCAGCCTCCTGAGTGCTGGGATCACAAGTGTGTGCCACCACACCCAGCTAGACCTCTTTTTAAAAAGGGTTCGAGATACAACTTACTGGGGTAGAAAGGACCTTGGTGAGACTCAGACAGGTAGAGAAAGCAAGGAAAACAGGACAGGAAGTGAAGCTAGGGATCAGGCAGGGGCCAAGTCGCATACAAAGGACTTGGATTTAATTTCCAGCACCACAAAAAAAAAAAATTTCCAGCACCACAAACAAGTGAAAATCTCCTAGGGTGGGGTAAAATATCACTAGGACATGTCTAAAATATACAAAGAACTGTTACAGTAAGATAGCAAAGACAATCCAATTCAACATAGGCAAAGGATTTGAATAGAGATTTCTCCAACATTGTTACTTATAGGGTAAATGCAAATCAAAGCCACTTACACTCATTCCCCTCAAGCATTGGAATGGTGATAATCCTTGATCCTTCAGCAGTAGCTTCTCCTTGTCCCATCCCCTCCCCTTTGTCATTGTTGTTGTTGTTGTTTATTGTTTTTTGAGACAGGGTCTTGCTGGGTCTTGCTCAGACGGTCTTGAACTCGACTCCCCTGCCGGAGCCACCCACACGCTGAGATTACGGGCTTGTGCCGACACAGCCGCTGTTCCTTCCTCTAGTGTGTTCTGTATCTAGAACTCTGAAAGAGAGGCTCGGATGGCTTCTCAGAGCCCTTCTGACTGCTGTTCCCAAAGAGCGCACACGTTAGAAAGACAGTTCCTTTCTCAGAGGGCTACTGTCCTTGAGAGGAACTGTGGGGAAGGAGATCGGGCCTTTTCTGAGGCACAACGCTCTTCTCCCAAGTAAACAATGCATTTATCAGTGAGAAAGTTGGAGTGAGGCATCTGCTGACACATCTGGGGAATCTACTGTCTCAGAAATCTGCTTTCCTAATCATGGAACAATCCAAGGTGAACAATGCTGTGCCACTGAGTTATCTCCCCAGCCAATCCAAGGTATATTTTATAAAAGCCTAAAACCCTGATTAGTTCACTGATTACTCTTTAGGAAGCAGCCAAGCAGTAGGGATCCAGGAATGAATGAAATCACCTCTATCCCCACCCTTTTGGAGCTCACAGCCTACTAAATTTTATCATTAATCTGTGAGAAGCACAAAAAAGGAGGAGGAAATATAGCTCAGCAGCACAGCCCCTGCCTGGCAAGCTCAAGGTCCTCAGTTTGACTCCTGGTTAAAAAAAAAAAAAAAAGACATATATAGTCAAGAGTATATAGTCAAGGAACCTAAGCTGGCCTAGAATATCATGGGAGACTTTCTTGAAAGGCCTTAGAGAGGGGCGAGGAGCTGGCAATGCAGAGGAGGGAACGCTGCAGGCACGGCCAATGTTCCTGGGGTAGAAAGGACCTTGGTGAGACTCAGACAGGTAGAGAAAGCAAGGAAAACAGGACAGGAAGTGAAGCTAGGGATCAGGCAGGGGCCAAGTCGCATTGGGCCACAGGGGCAGTCTCTTTCATGTGACATGTGTCTGCTTGTGATCACAGGTGCACAGATCCAATCGTCCAATCATCTGCAAAGGCTGCAGAAGAACCTTCACGAGCCACCTGTCACAGGGGCTGCGGCGCTTCGGGCTATGTGACAGCTGCACTTGTGTCGCAGACACTCACGAGGACGATGATGATTTGATGCCCATTAACCTTAGCCTGGTGGAGGCTTCATCCGAAAGCCAGAAGAGTGACACAGACAATGACTGGCCAATCTACATGGAATCTGGTGAGGAGAACGACCCTGCCAGAGACGGCTCTGACGACAGGCCACGAGTTCGACCCAACCTATCAGACCATGAGACACTTACATAGCAATAAATTAGTAGGGAAGACGCTTTAGACTGTGTTCTTGCTCATTCTGTGGTGAAAGGCACCATTTGTCTGCTTTCACGGGAATCCCAAAAGGAACATTTTTTTCACTGTCACTATAATTGCATTTTGTTAGGTTACCTGATAGAGGCATTTTAATTTTGTAACTTAAAAGACTGACAGCCTTTTAGTGTGATACCCTTGGTTTCTGAGGGTTTTGCAGGCTGTTCCTTTATTTTGAGTGAATCAAAATGGGACGAGAGGCTTCTTGTCTTTCCTACTATGCATCTAACTTTGCTTGGGAAGAAGAGAAGAAAATCTCCAAACTTATTTCCACATTGTCTCAGTCCTCTGCATTCCTTTGTCGTCATCCTGTTTCTCTGAAAATGTGGTAAGAATATGCAAAGTTTTGGAATCAGTCTTCCCTTTGCCAACTCTCTCCTAATGGAGTCCACATTTTAATTTTCTGGGAAAGTATTAAAGAGGAAGTTTCACTCACGTAAAGTTAGGCAGGGACGTCTGTCTACAGATAATAAAAGTCACTGTTGGAAGCTAAGGCTGTAATTT
>PVJX010039820.1:0-15561 GCA_004027295.1 Dolichotis patagonum | reverse complement strand
GCCCAGCCCTTCTTTTATTAATCTACTTATCTCTTGTTTAATTTGAATTAATATTTCAGTTTTGGTCCTGCTTACGAGGTCCTGAAGATATCTCTTTATGTCCGCTAACGCTGTGTTTGATGTTGCATTTTTGCTGCCCTCAATCTCTTTTGTATTTACCTCTCCTGGATCAATGTTCTCAGGG
The DNA here is from genome assembly GCA_004027295.1 of Dolichotis patagonum. Taxonomy (NCBI): domain Eukaryota; kingdom Metazoa; phylum Chordata; class Mammalia; order Rodentia; family Caviidae; genus Dolichotis; species Dolichotis patagonum. Next base: position 15,377 of record PVJX010039820.1, on the reverse strand, counting down.
TTGGGGGCTGGGAGTTTTTTCTTATTTCTCCCTTTCGTCATGTTTTTGGTTCCTTCCATACAAGTGTACAGTGTAATTCCCAGACACTTTTCTTGTTGGTTAAGGCTCCTCTAGAGGGCACAGGCTAGGAGCTTTTGCTCTCTTCAATAGGCTATCAGAGATTAGAGTTCACCCGCGGGAAGTGTGTGCTGGCTCCTCCCTTCCGGGCCAGTCAACCTTTGCAGGCCTTCACTGCGTCAGTGTGCAACAATCTCAGGGAATTGATTTGTAGTGACTCACTGGGTCCCGGCCAGGGGCGCAGCCTAGTCCAAGCAGATTCCACCAATCTGCTTGGCGAGGGGAGCAACCAGCTGAAGCCACTTCCTTATGGAGTTAGGGCTCTCCTGTCCAAATCCAACATGTCTTCCAGTCGGTTTCCCCTTTCCCGTGGGAGGGTCTTATTCCTATCACTCACCGCGTGTTGATTTGGGTCCCGAGAACTGCTGGGCTCCTCGACCTCCGACTTCAGCGCAGCTGCGGTGCGAATTCACGGTGCCTCTGGGTGGGTCGCGTGCTGCAGGCAGGGCTGTTGAGCTCTGAGCTCCAGCAGCTCAAGCCAGTCGCTTCAACGTGGGTCGCTTGTTCAGGTCGGGCAGGAATTCAGGTGGCTTGAGAGGCACCGTGCTCGCTGATCTTGGCTTCACTTATAGTAGCCCCAGGACCTCATATTCGAGCAGTTTTTTGCACTTTTGTTTCTTCGTGGGTTGTGGGAATCCATCTCTCTCTGTTTGGGTCTCTCCAGGGTGTTTTATTCTGGCATTTGAGCTGTCTCTCTCAGAGAGTGTCCCTCTCCTGCTACCTACCGGTCTGCTATCTTTTTTTCCTAGATCCACACTAAAGTTTTTAACCCAGTGTGAGGTAAAAAAAAAAAAAATTGTTTTTAAGGGCAAGACAGTATGCATTTTATTTTTACAATTTAATTTTTCCAAGTTTTAAAACTATGGTCATGCCCATTTTTACTTTTTTGCAAAGAGAAAGTGCCAGCAAATTATCTATTTTGTATTTATTTGAAATATGTTTTTTTGGCAAATAAAAAATTGGCAGCACTGTGTGTAACTCACCACCCTTTTCGTTGTTTTTGTCATTGTTTTTCCTGACATGTAAAATCCAAAAGTTTGGCAGTCCCTGAGTTAGAAAGCTGGGAGTAGTTTCCTAGAGGACACTGGGCAGCTGGGTGGGTACGGGCTGAGAGGGCCAAAACGCTGGAGGGCTTGGTAGACCATGGAGTTGCACTTCATCCTCAGAACTTCAAGAGCTGTAATGGAATTAGATTTGCATTTTAGAATGATGAGTTCCAGTGATTGGGTGCAAAAAAGGATCAGAGCAGTGTGAAATAGGAATAAGGAGTACTTTAAGGGGCTTTCACAGATAGCAGTGTGCATAGCTAAAGCAGAACAGTTAAATGTTAGTTATAAGGAGGTAGAAATGACAGTGTTCGACAGTCTGTTGGATGGAAGAAGTAACTTTATATTATTTAAATTATTCTCTGACTTTAAATTTTGGTAAATTTAGTATGCCCAAATAGGTACAAGTCAGTGCATTTCTCAGAACTCTTAAATGGATTGATTTAAATGACTAAAGCATTACTGAGCTTCTGTGCAGTGCAGTCCTTGAAAGACAAAGAGAAACTCATTAAAATGAGATCAGGGAGTTAATCCATCTTTCCACATACATACCCATTCATGAAAAGCTATGCTGTATGAGTCAGAAAATGCTGATTTCATTCATTTTATTACATATATAACCCCTTGGGAGAATAGTGGCTAGTAAAAAATATTGGGTACTGCTCAGCTTCTCAGACTTATTTTCACAGGGCTTGACTTTATTCTGGTACATATTATGCAGAGCAATAATTTACATACCAAGCATTTACCGAATAGCCTTTTGTGATGGATTGTATAGCTTTCCAGCCTTAGTTCAAGATTCTTACAGATTGCAGAGTCTTTTTGCAGTATAATGGATTCTTAAGGATAATTTTACAAAATAATTTAGTTATAGGTATTACTTTTACCCCCCACCCACAAAAGCATAAATAAAGATTGACAAACAGAAGGTTCTGTTTCTTTGGCTGCTGTGTGCATTTAATCAGTTTATTTGTATGCTTTTCAGTAGGCATAGCTTAAAACCAAAGAAAGTCAAGATGTAATGAATTATCTTGGTCATAGACTTTTCTCTATTAGATTTTCCTATTATAGGTTCATCTCCACTCTTACACCATGTACTCTGACACATCGAGGAATATTGATGTACAATTCTATAGAAGCTTATAGAAAGCTTCAGTATGAAAGAAAAGTTAATGTAGTTTTGATTTCTGAGATTTATTAACATTCATGAATGTGTACTGTGTATCTCAAAAACTCACAGGAAGAAAGGTTGATTATAGGAAGAGGGGATATCTGTATACTGTGTTTTCAAGATAACATGAGAATTTTTCTAGCCATTCATTCTGTCACTTTATATCAAGTGAAATTGTGAAAGGTTACTGTTTATTTAACCTGGCAAAGTAAAGTTCTGATGTCATCATCTTTTTGACTTTTCTGTTTTGTACTTTGTACTACTACAGAGCATGTCAGATGCCTTTAAAATTTGCAAAAATATCACTAGTGTTATTTCTTTTTAAAATGGGCAGAATTTTAAGGCCTTTTGTGATTTCTTTAGTATATGTCTCTTCTTAAAGGAGAGTAGATGAGTGTTCAAAATAAGGTAGATCATTTAATATGGACTTGAGTTATTTTATGCCAGTTGGTATTTTTGAGTAATGGGGAAAATGTAAGGAGATGTATTTAAATAATTCAGAAATAGAAATTTCTATCCATGCTGTTATCTTTAATTGGAGTCAATATTGCAATTGCCTCCTTTAGCATTAACAAGTTTTTGTGTAATATAAATGTATTGAGAATATTTGCTATGAGAACTGTAAGTATTTTCTGGTAGGATTGTATACAGATTTCTTAACATTTGGGCATATTGGTCTTAAATGGTCAGAGTTTTTAAAACATACTCATTCAAGGTTGTTCTTTTTTTTTTTTAGGAGCATAGAATGTATTTTCTAGAAGTAAGGGATGTTTCACCTGTGAACTATTTGTTAATGTCAACAAAAGATATTAAACCAATTCAAATTGCTAAGTAGATGACAAGTGTTTAGTACCACTGTTTCTTAATACTATCTTGTGTTCCCAAGAGAGTGCTTATATAGATACATACACTTGTTTATATGAGTTTAGCTCACACAAGGCCCTGGGTCCAATCTCCAGTAGGGAGAGCATTAACAGAGTGATTAAGCTCTCTATCTAACACTTTTTAGATGACACAGATTAAATTGTACTCAGTCTTTCATGAGGGTCAGTTTATGAAAGAGCTTTTTCTTTCTCCTCCTCCTACCTTCCCTCTTCATTCTCCCTCCTCCTCCTCCTTTTCAGACATTTACCCTTGCTGTTCCCTTTCTTCCTTCTTATTCACTCTCACTCTAAGTATGTAATCTTCAAGCTGTTTGCCTAGCTAGATTGGATTCCTCATCTTGATCAGAACCTAAGTCTGTTCTTCTGTATCCTACCCAACATGTGCGTTAAAGTAGATACTTGGGATCTTCAGGGTTCAACAGGATGGAGCTCCTAAGGTTAAAAACTTGACTGAAAAATTCTCTTAACACTTAGGGTTCAGGGGATCTGAATTCCTTGTTTTCAAGTAAGTTGGCAATGTTTAAAAATTAAAAAAAAAACAAATTGTACTTCATTTTTTACTTGAGAATTTGATTGCTTTGATCCAGAACACTAGTGGAAGTCAAGATTTTAAAAACTTATTTGTTTTGCAAAACTGATTTGACTTTGTGATGCCTTTTCTTGTTTTTAAAATATGAATCAACAGCATCTTTTAGAAATGTGACTCCAGATTAGAAAGATCATGGCCACCTTGTACTCCTTCCTCTTCCTTCAGTTCCTCCTTAGACATGTAAGGACTTTGTTTTTCCTCTCTGCTCCCTTGCCACTATGTATGTACTCCAACATTCTTAGCACCCTCTTCTGCCTAGTCCAAGTTGTTCATTCCGGTCAAACAATCTTTTGAAAATACCTTTTTCTTTATGTAACCCATGCATAGACATTGCTCAGAACCTGTCTTTTGTTCCTCCTTTATTAGGGTATCAATTCTAATTCCTCCACACCCTAAATTCCAGTTGGGTTTGAATGCTGGGTAGGTACCCTGCCACCCTTACCCTACTGGAGTGGACAAGTGAATTCCTTTCAGACATTCTCAGGCAGTATGCCTTTTACAGAGCAGCCCAGGGCCTTTATGTCAGTAGCTGTCATTGTTTTGGTTTGGTTTGTTTTTATTTCTGTTTTGTACTAGTGACCACTCAAGGGCTCATGCAAGCTTTCTAGTCCTGTAGCTGTCTTCTCATTATGTCTTTGTCTACTCTATAAAAACTAGTTTTAGAGAAATAGACTTTTTGCTATTTTTTGTTTTTTTAAAAAATATTTTTATTATGGGAAAATATGAAACAAAACTAGTATTTTAGCCATTGTAAATATATAATTCAGTGACGTTAAGTATATTCACCGAGTTGTACAGCCATTGCTACTGTCCACTTTCAGAATTTTTTCTTCATCTCAAAAATCCTCTGTACTCATTAAATGATAACCGCACCATCACCTCTGCTTGGCTGTGAGGTAACTGACTAGTTACTGGAAGGAGAGCATTTCATCTGCCTACAGATTCAGAGCAGAAGCAGGTAGGGCAGGCGCTGAGTCACTTGCTCTGTCTCTTTACTGCTCCATGCAGTCCCTCCTAGGTATCTGTCCCATGCTGTCTACCACTTTAGCAGGCTATGAGAATAATAGTTATTATTATTTTATCTACATTATTCTTCTACCATTATCATCCAGATTCTTCCTGCTGGGTGATACTGACAAGCACTCACATGTTATTGAATGGTTTAGGCTGACAGTTTGAGGTTTAGACTCACGGTTCTTTGTGCCTGTGAAGAGCACAAGCTCAGGGGCAGATGGCATTGCCAATGGGAGCAGCCGGGACCTGCCAGCCTCTTATCCTCTGGTATGTTGCTCTAGTGGTTCTTCTGGGTTCCCCCATGCCTGTGCTAAGTTTCCTCCTTTATTTCTTGTTCCTTTTCTTTTTATGTATTTATTTGACCTTTAAAAAAGCATCTCCTAACTAGATAGACATGGTGGTGCACATCTGTAATCCCAGCACTCAGAAGGCTGAGGCAGGAGGATCACTGTATTGCAAGTTCAAGACCAGCCTGGGCTGTGTACTGAGTTCGGACCTACTCTGAACTACATAGCGAGACCCTGTCTCAAAAAAGAAACAGCAAAATCAAAAAACTAAATAAATAATCTCCTCTGTGTTTAAGTATTAGATGTTATGAAAATGTAAACACTGGAGATATTTTTAAGAATCAAAGATAAAAAAGTAATGAAGGGTCAAAATTTGAAAAGTTCTCAAAGGACTGGGGATTTAGCTCAGTGGTATAAGCACCTGCCTTGCAAGCACGCAGTCGTGAGTTCAATCCCCAGTACCAAAAAAAAAAAAAGTTCTCAAAAGATTTTTTTGTCTCAAGGGAAGATGGACTTGCTAATTATTGTTAACAGCTAACTCATGTCCTAATATAGGCTTGTGCTGGGTACAGTAAGATTCTGGAGCTAGTTTTGCCTGAGGAGTCCTCAGGCCCCACACGGCTGGTTTGCTCATGAGGAAGTGATTTGCACATAATTTTGATGAGAGGAAGGGAATCTGGGAAGTCAGAAGCCCACAGCTCTGTAGGATGGGAAGCTCTGCTTAAGCATTAACCACTAAAAGTGAAATTACAATTCAAGAAACAAAACGTACAAAAATAAGTCCACAATGCAAAATCACTGTTCACAGACACAGAGTGGTGCTTATGCTAATAAAACTGCTCAAGGTGAACAGCCTTTTGGGAGCTGCTTCTTCTCAGGGATCTGACAAGTAACTGGTAAAGACAACAGTGTTGTCTTTGTACAGTGTTGCCTGTGTTACAGACAGTGTTGTGTATTAGAAGTGTTATGTATTTGTAATGTGTGACCCTGGTGTAAGAGTCCGCTCAACCTCCTTTCGAGACTCCTGTTTAAAAAACAAAAATAATGTCACTTGGTTGTGACTTTGTAAGTTCTATGTTGTAAAGGTTTTCACGGTGTTTGGATTTAGAGACAACTGTAGAGACCTTGTCTCAAGAAAAACTGGGGAGGGAATGTCTGGTGTAGCTCAGTGGTAGAATACTTACCTAGCATGCATGAAACAGAGGGTTCAGTCTTCACTATGGAAAAGAGAAAAGGAGGAGAAGAGGGAGAGAGAGAGAAAGTGTGTTAACCATCTGGTTAAAATGCAGAGGACAAGCTGGGCATAGTGGTGTACGACTGTAATTCCAACACTCCAGGAGGCTTAGGCGAGTTCGAGGCCATTCTGGACTACATAGTGAGTTCAAAGCTAGCCTGAACTACATAATGAGACCCTGTCTCAGAAAAAAAAAAAAAAATTGCAGAGGGGAGATTGTTGTCATAAGCACACCTAGCTAGATGGCTGTCATAAACACCTGGCTAACTGCACATGACTGAAAATGACCAAAAGGGCTGTAAATGTTTCTACTGCAGGGATATCATTAAAAGCCAGAGATGCTAAGATGAAACAGCCACACCTCTTCTCTAGCTGCTGATTGTGGGATTGCTACCACGTTGAGACAAAGAAACTCAGGTGTCTGAGTCAGCAAAGTTGTTTTTGTCTGCTGTAGCAAAGACTAATTTGAACAATGGAAAGGAGCTGTTGCCTGAGACTGGACCCACCCAACTTGAGCCCCTGTAGCTTAAACTGCTGGCTGTCATTGTGCTGGCGTTTTCTACACAACAATTCTGTCTTATCTGTGGTGGAGATCCCTAGCTACCAAAGACACACGGTATTGTAGATTGGGTTTCGTGTACTTACTAAATCTGAATGCATTTATTGGGAACAACACAGTAATCAGAGAAACCAAGGAATAGAGAAATACGCTTGGGGGAGCTGGTGATCAACTATATTTTCTAATAATCCCTGCAGCATTCTCTGCATTAGAAGCATCTTTTGCCCTTCAAAGCAGTCACTAAAAACTACCCGGAAAACCCACATTGACTGACATCCTATTGCACAAACTTTTTCTGTTAGTTTGCAGATTGCTAAGGGTTGGTTCTTTCTGTTTGTATCACTGTTGTAATGTGTGCTCTGTTAGAGAAGTATTCCCTGGAAATTCATCTTTGAAACAGTGGGATTCACCCCACCCCTCACCCCAAGTTACTTCATTGGTGGCAAAATAACAATTGTCCCTTGGGAAATGAAGCTCATCACTATGGTAACTAATGAAGGTTGCATCATTCTAGGGCAGATTTTAAAAAGGCTGGATTTCACCATGGATAGATGCTTCATCTTATTTTATTCAGTAGCTTAGCAACCTGTGGTATAGTGTTTGTTGCCACCCCCAACCTTCTCTTTTTTCCCAAGAAAGTGACCTGTATGTTTATGATAATGATTTTATTTTCTGTACCAAAAACCAGGACACATTCTGTGTCTAGAGAAGGACTGTTCTGTCTCTCTGGCCCACTCTGTGGTCTCTTTACAACCCTTGACTATTGACACTATTCAGGGGTTTGCCGCTGGACTGCTTTTCTTACTCACGATATCTTATACTAAAGTACTGCAATTCCCAAATCTTCATTTTTCAGCTTAGGTCTCACTCCTGAACCCTAAGTAGGTTGTTCATTTCATAGTAGCCTTGAATAGGCTGTCCCCAAACTTAAGCATATTAAAGATGAACTCAGTGTGCCTTTCACAAAAGTCATTTGTTAGTGAATGATGCCACCTTGCACACAGTACCTCACAGCCAGTCATTGAGGTCATCCCATGTTTAATTTTTTGAATGCTCTCAAATTAGTTTTTTAGGCCTTCATCTATCTTTCTTTCTTTCTTTCTTTCTTTCTTTCTTTCTTTCTTTCTCTTCCTTCCTTCCTTCCTTCCTTCCTTCCTTTTTTTTTTTTTTGTACTTGGAATTGAATCCAGAGCTTCCTACATGTTGGCAAGTGCTCTGCCTCTGAACTATACCTTGAGTCCCCTTATCTTTTGCCCTGTTTTACAGGCCATACCCTCCAGACCCATTACTTCAGAGTAACTGGGCCTTTCTGGGCTCTCCACAAACAAATTGAAAAATAAATACGATTTTATGAGAGGTTTCTTAATATCAGTGGCTCCCAATGCCCTCAGAGCAAAATTCGTACTCTTCCACATGGCCTGCAAGGCCCTCAGTGGCCTTTTCCTGCTCCTGTGACCAAGTCTGTTTCTCACATGGCTACTTGTTCTTTCTCTCCTCTGGTGCTGTACCAGCAAGAACATGCTCCTATCCCTGCTGACAGAAGCCTGTTCAGCCTGCATCCCCAGTCCCTCTTTTCTAAAAGGCTTTCTCTGGTGCTGGCTAACTCCAGACTCCATACTTGGTCCATTACTGCCTACTTCCATCCAGCCCTGATGGAATGGACACTTGCCCTGTATTCCAGCAGGTGTGTGTACATCTTCCCCAGTACGCTGACCTCTGCTGGTTTAAGTATATCTCTCTGGCTCCTGCTCCTGCTCCTGCTCCTGCTCTGCTCCCCCTTTCTCTCTCTTCTCTCTTCTCTCTTCTCTCTTCTCTCTTCTCTTTTCTCTCTTGTCTCTCTGTCTCTCTGTCTTTCTCTCTTTCTTATTGCCCAGGCTGGCCCTGAACTCGCGACAATGCTGCAGTTACAGACATGAGCCACCATGCCAAGTTTAAATATATGTGTTAATCACAATTCTTTCTTTCATCTTCCTTTTCTTCCTTCCTTTTCTCTCCCCCATCCCACCCCCTGTCAAACCCAGGACTTTGCACATACTAAGCACAAGCTAAGCTACACTTTCAGCCACAGTTGTTATTTTGTGAAACATTTTTCAAGGAAGTAGGTTTCCCTTACTATTAAAAGCTTTTTGTGTTTTGCCTTTTAAATATAATTTTCAAAACATTTCAAACTTCTAAGCATTGTGTTGTAGAATTTTCATGTATTTGGAGCACTTCTAGCCATCCAAATTGTACTTTTTATCTCTAGGATGCACTATCTTTCTTTCTTTTATAAACAGCTGTTGTGTCATAGGAAGTAAAAATAACATTTTTTATATAATTTTATTTTTAGCTGTAAACGTTTATCAGTTGCCTTAATACAAGTTGCTTTGGAAGGTCTGTATTCAGTGAGGATTTCATGTGTATGTTAAGGTGGTGTTTCAGGAGCTGTTATTTCTTTAGAAATGTTTGTTGCTATTAGAAATACCACTAGATTTTGTTTACTGATCTTGTACCCTGGAACTTTGCTTAATTTATTTCTTAGTTTTAGTATGTGAATTCTTTAGGATTTTCCATATGTAGAATTATGTCTTCTGCAAACTGAGGTAGGTTTAATTTCTTCCTTTCTAACTTGGATGCTTTTTCTTTCTTTTATTTGCCTGATTACTCCAACTAGGATTTCAAATAGTGTAGGATGACAAGTAGCAAAAGGGAGCATTCTCATTTCTGATGTTTAGGGGCAGTGTTTTCATTCTTTAACCACTAGTACTACTTTACAACTTAGGGTTGTGCAGAGAACGCGGCATTTCTTTACTGTGTATGTAATTGGTCTAGTGTTTCTCCTGCTACAGTGATACCCAGGTCCTCATCATTCATTGTGTGCAGAATGCACAAGAACCAAAAACTATTGAGTATCCAACCAGTTGTTTTGGCTGGAAAGGTTAGTAAGTCAAGAGGCAGTCATACAGGTCCTAGCTTATGCGTCAAGTGCTAAACAGAAGACAAAATGTTTGAATCTAAATGGATGGAATAACAAATTCAGTGAATTTCAAAGCATTTAGGTACCAAAGTATGGCTGTGTTTATAAGAAACTCACTGGATAGATGGGAAAGGAAGGGTCCAACACAATTTAAAACTGATGATGTAAATAATCTTTTTAGGTATCCTATTCTCTGCGATAAATGCAATCTGGGGTAAATGTAATATGTTTTTACTCCAAGGCTGGCTTAAGGGTATAGGATAAAGTGTGTGGCCTCTATGATATCCTGGTTGTGGAAAACTTGACTGTTTCTTTCAATTTGATGTACACTATCTCCTCAGGTCTCTAAAGTAATGTTCCTTAGTCTGCTTTATACGTTTGCCTTGCAGATATATGCTGAAGATGACATGGCCAGTGTAACTCATGGTTGGCCCTTTTGGTTGATTAGAACTTGCTGGTACTCCCTAGCTAGTTCAGTGTCTTTGGCTTCTGTTCTGAGTTCTTCTGAGTGCCTTGTCTCTATCAGGCCTACTGGCCTGCCACTTCATCTAGCCTTTGCTTCAGAATTACCTGCTCCACAGTGGCCCCCTGATTCTCAGAGCTTACCATCTCTTGATCATGCCAGGAAAAAGCGTCCCTTAGGATAAGTGTCTGGCTCGTATGATTATGGTCTTGCTAAGTGATTCTGTTAGCGTCAGATGCTGCAAACTAGTTCATTTGATCTCTGCAATTTATTAGTAAAACCTAGAGATTCCTCAGGAAATTATTAATGATAAGAGCAATGGTTAGACACTTGGAAAGGCAAAGCAATAAAAGTAATTTTCTAACACTATCACAATTAGATGTGTGTATGTATACATGTACATATATGAGGAAGATATTTAAAGAGTCGTGCAGTTTTATGTATAAAAGTCCTTAAATTTAAGGAATAGTATTTTTAGAGTAATATATATATAATGAAGCTACACAATTACTATATGTAGTTAAGATATAATATGTGTGCAGTGTTAAGAGATTTGCTTTATATATCTCACCATTCTTCCATGACTACAATACTGTGATCTCATGCATATTTTCTCTTCTGTTGTAGGACAGTTCGTGTTTGGTTAAAGAGAGACAGCGGACAGTACTGGCCAAGCATATACCACGCAATGCCTTGTAAGTATTGGGTCTCTGTCCTGCAAACCAGACCTCTGCTCCAACTGCTCTTCCTTCCTAGATTGCCTTCTATTTTCCTCTTTAGTAGGAAAGTCTAATTAGAATGATAAGTGCCATTTTAAATCATTTTAGATTTTTCTAAAGCTCTATGTAAAATAAAATTGTTCTGAAATTGACTATATATTCATGGTATCTGAATAAAATTAATGAGAGAAGGACTAGCATATAAGCTGTCTGATTGCAACGGTCTTTGTTTCCAACTTTTTGTTTAACTATTTTGGAAAGTATGTTTTTAGACAATTCACAATTTTGTCCAGTGATTACATTTGTAAAGTAAATATGTCTTTGCATTATTGTTACAGCATTTGTTGTTCAAATTCAAGACATTCAACATTGAACATTCAGTTTTCGAAAGAATGTGTTTAGGATTAAAACATTCTGATTAGAAGTGGATCTCATTTCCCCAAGTTCTTAAAGGATCCAGCAATCCTAAACACTTCACTTAGTAGCGTTTCTTAGACTGTCCCACTGGCAGAAGTTCCTTTATGGGTGGATAACTGGCCCCTCAAATTAGCAAATTTCTTCCTATTTAGTGTTTTAGGTCCTATTCCATGTTTATTTTAGTGTAAAATTCTTTAAATTCATTATCAGTTACATCACACATTTTTCTTCTCTCTCTTCAAATCTTAGTTAAAATTGGCACCTTAGAAAAGTCTTCTAGGTCTGTTGTTTGGGTTCATGGCCTCTAGCTTGCTGTGTGTGTACCTCTCATCCTTTGGTATATATATCCCAGTATCAGAAGTACATGCCACTATATGCAACCCAAATAAATTAATGCTAAATTATATATGTGATTAAGTTTGTGCCTCTGACAAAAGAATGCTTTTATAATAATTTTGCCTGTTCATGAACAAATACATTATTAAAAATGCAGTGGTTTTCTAATTATCTTTAGAGCTTTGCATGGCTTTAGAATTTTATAGTAAATAGATGACAATCAAAAAGTTAAGGCAAGTATTCATTCCATTTCTGGAAAGAAGAAACTTCTTGGAATTTTGACTACTAGATATTCCCTTTACTATTGTGCTTCAAGTAGACACCATTATAGGATTTAGGCCCAACATAACAGGTCCAAAAAAGATGAACTTGTTAAGTGATGGCAGTGATAATAGTGTAGGAAAACACAAAAAGGAAACAGTTCTCTGATTTTCCCTCCTAATTTTTAAGTGATATTTCCTGATATTTCTTTGATTTGCTTCTTCAACAAACTTGAGACAGTATCTAACCAGAGAGAGAGGAAAGGCAATCACCCGTCTCGGTCTGTAGCAGATTGTGCATAGATAGAAGGGGAAAAACACTGTTCTTCACAGTTACTCAGAAATTAGTTTTTATGTTCCTAGGAATCTTATGTATTGATATGACTTAGTAACTAACCTCTGAGCGAAAATATAGGCTTTGTTTAACCTGAGAGAGCTGTAATCTTATTGAGAAGGAAGTAAACTACCCTCTGATTAGTTACAGAACCTGAAATAGATTTGAGTTTCTTGGGGATTGTTTTGCAGTGTTTTGTTGAAAAAATTTTATTCAGAGGTTATGCACTATTATTCTTATATAATGGTTATATGTATTATAAAACAAGTAAAAAAGGAAAGTGTATAAATCCAGAGGCTATAACATGGGCGCACAGACAGATATAACCATATTGCATGTTTATACTAGTAAATAATTAGAAATATTCCCAATACAGAAGAAAATACTCTGAGCATTTACAATATGGTGAATTTATTTCGTCCACTAAAATACATCTTCCCAGTTTAAGGTACTGGGAATTGAACCCAGGGCCTTTGCACTGAGCTACGTTTTCAGCCCTGTTTTTGTTTTTGTTTTTTGAGGCAGAGTCTCACTAACTCGCTAAATTTCCAGAGCTGGCCTGAAGCTGTGATCCTCCTGCCTCAGCCTCCCAGAGTACAGTACTGGGATTACAAGTGTCTGCTAACGTGTGGTTTAAAATACCTTTTAAATATTGTATTTGTCATGTTCTTAGCAGAAGAGTAGATGTTTGGTAACTCTGGGAAGAGAGCTGGAGGCACTGTATAAGAAAGAGTTAGTGGAGGCAGAGTTTAAAACAAGAGTCAGCCTGAAAGGCAGGTTGTCAAGAGGCTGAGTAACCCGAGGGGAGAAAGCAGGCACTTCAGCACTTTAGAAAGTCTTACTCTTTGTCTTTTCTAAGCCTCTCCTCCTTCCCCTGAAGAAAGGTAACCAGGAAAAACCAGATTCTCTCCTGCTTAAGGCTGTTTGCCACTGAGACAATACGGGTTTCCCAGGAATTTAGCCTTAGCTGCTAGTTTCAGCCTAGGCGGTTCCCACTGAGTCAGTAATATGTAACCCAAGAGTTGTTAGGCTTCAGCTGTGTGAGTGGATACACAGTGAAAGCTGATTTGCAACAAAGGAAGAGGAACCAGGGACAGCACATCTCTCCTCCCACAGGAAGAGAAAGCCTAAGCAGTGTGCCTGAAGGTTTTCCTCCTCCTCCTGATCTTCCTGTTGCCACCCTAAGCTGGCTGGGTGTCTGCCTTTGAGTTTGAGAGACTTCCCACTCCTGCTGGATAGGCTCAGAGTGCTACAATGGCTTTCCCTTAGTTGTAGCTGCAGATGTTGGACCAAGCCTAGCCTTGGCTGTGTACCTCCTGGGCCTCATCTGCTGATTTCTTCTGGTTCTGTGTGATTTTAACAGAGAAAGTACTGAGCCTCGGCCCTGTTGGTGCCACCGTGGTGTCGAGCTGAACATAATCTGGGAAAAGTGACAGTATACAAAGAAGGAAAGCAGAAAGTAATACTGTAACCTCTGTTTTCTTTGTACGGTTCATCCAACGAATGTTGAGTGTTTCTTCCAAAAGCACACTGTACAATGGACTGAGAATACCGTGGTCAAGTATGGCGGTCAGTCTCCATCTCCATGGTGTACCAGTCTGTGGGGCAGGCACAGCCACGATGAGAAATAGCATGATGGGGACGTGGTCACAAAGACGTCTGACGATAGTCCGTTTTAAACCCTGTTCTCTAAGGTTTTGTTCTGATTTTGTTTTGGTGCTAAAGAGTGAACCCACAGTCTTACTGAAAGGAAGAACATGTTCTGTCACAGAGCTATACTCTTAGCGCCTCTAGTGAGTTTGGGGTGACTGCTGATTTGTTTTGTAGTTTCTTATAAACTAGGTGATTTTATGGACAAGTGAGAATTCAGAGCATCTCCTTATCAAATATCCTTTCAAAACAAAATATTCTCTGCGTGTATCTAGTATAGTCGCAGGTATGTAATTGCCTGTTTACAACCTGCCCACCTGGGCCCCTAACTTAATTTGAAAACTGGAACGAGGCCTTCCTCAGAATACTGAGTTGAGATTTTAGTTGCAGCAATAAATGTGATTATTTGTTCCAAAGTTCTTATAGACATTATTTCAGTTAACACATCTGCATCACACTATGCAGAAAAAGCAAGTGAAAAGGCCAGGCATTCCTATTTTCATGGTTGAGGCACGTTAGATTTACCAACTAGGTTTGCCACTCCTGGGATCAAACAGAAATCTGAGTGTAAACCCAGGTGGCAGGGGATGGCAATTATTCTTACTCTGTGTGAAGATTGGGTATCATGGCTGAACCTTATTGCCACCTTCTCCCCTGGGTATAGAGGACAGATAAGTCACTTTGGCTGCCAAAGATGTAGTGACTAGGAGGCTGGAGGAAGTGAAATCTTCAGGCTGTTGTATGTTATACAGCTGGAAAACCACTGTGGGCTCTATTGTCATAGGGCTAGGTGGGTGACATTTACTTTGGCTCCTAAGCGTTTGTGAGTTTGTCCCCAAAGCAAAGCAGAAGTCATTTTTTTCAAAGGTGGTTACAAATAAATAGCCCTATCAAACATAGTGGTAAAAAGAGTTGTTTTGTCACCTCTGCACCTGTCTGGTGTGATGGGATGATGGGATGACAGGGCCAGTCTGAAGTTACGGTCAGGCCTCCTTACTGTCTGCTCAGCTAGTGTATAGGGTGTAGGAATCTGAGTCTTCACTGACACCCCTAAGTTTCAACTGCCTGCTTCCTAGTTTTTATCAAAAGCTGGTTGAGAGAAGACTATTTGTGTTCGGTAGTGTGAATATCCGACTGAATTCAGAGTTTTTCCCACTTTTTGTTAGTCCTTTGTTAGTCCTTCCTTTACTGTGCCCTCCGTTTCTACTGACCTATAATCAGTGTGAAATATGCTGTATGGCTGTTTTTGAAGTCTTTATGTCTGCCAGAGTACACTGCACCCCTTTATCTGAAGGAGCACCGAGGAAGCATATTTTTCAGATATGAGACCCAGCAACCTTA
>PVJX010039819.1:0-15536 GCA_004027295.1 Dolichotis patagonum | reverse complement strand
AAAAAAAATAAGCCACTTGCCTAAGAATTTAAAATAAGAGCAGAGAACAAAAGACTATAGAATGTGAACAGGATAATCTGGGGGAAAAAAAACACATGGAACTTCTCAAAATGAAAAATAAAAAAAATTTAATTTACAATTTGAAAGGTGGTTAAACAAAAGAATATATCCAGTAAAGGAAGAATAAATTGGAAGATCAGTAAGATTATTTTGCATATTGCAGAACAGAGATACAAGCATATAGGAAATATGAAAAAGATGGTAGAGTAGAACTAGCTACGGAAGTCCAGTTGGAACCTTGAAAGAGAAGAGGGAAACTTTAAGGAGAAAATAGTCAAAGAAATAATTATCAAATTTTACAGATGAAATGACTCAAATCTTCCAACTCATGAAGTCTTAAACTGCAAAAGTAGAAAACAAAAAAAGATTCACAAATGGAAGAATATATATGCATAAAATGTAAATGGAAAGTAAACATTTGCATAAAGATTTCCACCCATAAAGTATTTTCAAAGGAAGCTTATGATATAAAAGTAACAAATAGTTTGATATAAAATAATGAAATATATATATTAAACAATGAAATATATATTAATATATGGTTGATGCTACCTATTAATATCCTCTGCCTCATTGGCTACTGTTTTGTTTTTCTTGTTGATAGGCCAGATTTGTTTGTATATTTTATGTCAATTTGTCATTGCTAAGACATTACAGGTATCATTTGTCAGTCTGTAGTGTGTCAATTTTTTCTATGCTGTTCTAATAAAAAATCCTTAATTTTGTAGTAATCACTTTCACCTAAACTTTTCATTTTTAGTGTCTTTGGTTTTTCTTTTTAAGTAGGTTAAGATTTTGTCTGTAAAGCTTTCTGCATTCTTTAAAAAGTAATTTCAACCCACTTGGGACCCCTTCTGTCTCTCTCTCTCGGACAGAAGTTTTCTTTCTCTCAATAAATATATTCTGCTCTTTAAAAAAAAAGCAATTTCATCTTTCATTGCTTAATTTCAATTACACTGTCTAGTTGGTTATTGCTGATAAAGATGAATCCTATCATTCTTCTCTACCATCAATTCTAAAATCTGTTTTGCTATTTCTGTATATAGAAATCACAATATCTATAAATAATTCCAATTTTGTCTCTTCTTTTCCATTCCTGACAAGTGAATTCTTTTCCTTACATTATATCATTGACAGTAACAGTCCTAGTGAGTTCTCTTGATCCAGATCCTAATGAGAAGGAAGGTCTTCCCATAACATGAGATTTCCTGTGTGATTTTTGGTGTATTGTCTTTATAAAATCAAGAAAGTTCTTTGAACCTTTAATATCATTATAGGTTTTAACTATCAGGAGGATCAGAATTTTTATCAAGTGCTTGTTTCTACATATATTGATGAAATCATACAATTTTCTTTTTATTCCAATTATGCAATAGATTATTGCGATGGTTCAAATACTGAAACAACTATTATTTCTCAACTCAAACCTAATATATCATTGGGTAAAATGGAGCCTCTATAGTTTTTAGAGGAATCTCTACACTGATTTCCACAGTGGCCCCAACTAGTATTTGTTATTGGTTGATTTCTTGATAATAGCCATTCTTTCTGCAGTGAGATGGAATCTCAGCATTGTTTTAATCTGCATCTCTTGAATGACCAGTAATGTTGAACATTTTTTTCATATATGTATTTGCCATTTTTACTTCTTAATCTGAGAAGTGTCTTTTCATTTCAGGTGCCCATTTTTGGACTGGGGCTTGAAATTTGGCAAGTCTGATTGTTTTTTAGCTCTTTGTATATGCTAGAGAGCAGTCCTTTGTCTGAGAATCCACTGAAAAAATTGTTTTTCCACACTGTGAGTTGTGTCTTCACTGGTCTCTTAGTGTAAACAAGCTTTTTAATAAGATGAGAACCCAGTTGTTGATTCTTTGTGAAGTTCCTGTGCTCACAAAGTTTTTGCCTACAGCAGTGTCTTTAAGAGTTGTACCTATTTTATCATCCAGCAGAGTTAGTGTTTCTGTCTTAATATTTAGATCTTTGATCCATCTTGATTTTAGTTTAGTGCATGGTGAAAGACATGGGTCTAGTTTTAATCTTTGGCATATGAAAAAAAAAGTTTTACCAGAATCTTTTATTAAAGAGGCTATCTTTTCAAATGAAGATGTTTGTCTCCTTTGTCTAAGATAAGGTGGCTGTGTGTGTTTGGAGTTGTTTCTGCATCTTCTAATCTGTTCCAGTGATACTCAGGTCTAGATTTTTTTTTTTTGCCAGTACCATTCTGTTTTTATCACTGCAGCTTTTTAGTATAATTTCAAGTCAGGGATTGAAAGTATACCCCATTCTACTTTTGTTGCCCAAAATTGCTTTTGCTGTTCCAGGTCTGTTCTGGTTCCAAATGAATTTTAGAATTGTTTTCTCTAATTCTGTAAGATATGCTATTGGAATTTTTAAGATTGCATTAAATCTATAGAATAATTTTGGAAGTATGGCGATTTTCACTATATTGGTTCTTACTACCCAAGAACAAGGGCTGTCTTTCCATTTGCTGATATCCTCTTCAGTCTTTATTTTCACAATACTGTAGTTTGCAGTGTGATCTTTACTTCCTTCATTAGATTGATTCCCTTCACTTTTGGGGATGTTATTGTGAAAAATGTTGTTTCCCTGATTTCTCTCTTAGTGAGTTTATTATTTGTATATAGGAAAGCTATCAATTTTAGAGTGCTCACTTTATATCCAGCTATGCTACTTAACTTGGTTATTAAAGCTAAAAGTCTTTTGGTAGTGTTTCTGTGTAGAGTATCATTTTACCCACAATTCAATGATAATTTAACTTCTTCCTTGCCTATTCTTATTCTTTTATTTCTTTCTCCTAATTATGCTGGCTAATGTTTCCAAAACTGTATTGAGTAGTAGGTGTGAGGGGGGCCATCCTTGTCTTATTCCTGATTTTAGAGTGAAAGCCTTCAGTTTTTGACCATGTGGTGTGATGTTGGCTGTTGGTTTGTCAAAGATTTTTTTTATCAAATTGAGATAAAGACTACCTATTCCAATATTCTGTAGGGTTTTTATCATGAGTGGATGTTGGACTTTGTCAAATGCTTTTGTTGCATCACTGACATGATCATATGGTTTTTGCCCTGTTGATATGGTATATTACATTTATTGATTTGCATATGTTTAATCATCCCTGAATCCCTGAGGTGAATCATGAGTCATGGTGCAGTCTTCTTGATGATTTGCTGCATTCTCTTCACCAGTATCTAATGGAAGACTTTTGCACCTATGTCCATCAGGGAGATGGGCCTACAGTTCTCTTTTTTAGTTAGAACTTTCTCTGGTTTTGGCATCAGGTTAACGCTTGCTTCCAGGAATGAATTTAAGAGTATTGCTCCCTTTCCAGTTTCATTAAAGAGTTTGAAAAGCAGCATCATTAGGTCTTCTCTAAATTTCTTGTAGAATTCAGCGGTGAATCCTTCAGGGCCTAAGCTTTTCTTTATTGGTAGGTTTTTAATTACATTTTCAACTTCATTGGATAACAAATTGTTTAAAATTTTTAAAGCTTCTTGACACAGGTTTGGTAATTAATATCTAGGAACCTTCCCATTTCTTTTGTGTTTCCCATCTTATTATAATACAGGTTCTTGAAGTAGGTATTGATGATCTTCTGTATTTTTCTATGTCTGTTGTGATTTTATCCTTTGCTTCAAATACATTTTATCTAGTTCACCTATTTGTGACAGTAGGGTATACAGGTCCCCCATTATAGTTGTATTAGTGCTTAGTTGATTTTTCGTGTGTATTAATATTTGGCTTATATAGTTGGGTGCATACTTATTTATGATTGTTATGCCTTTTTCTTGGAATTTTTCCTTAACAAGTATGTAGTGATTGGTATTTCTTTTGATCAGTCTTAGCTTGAAATCCACTTTGTCTGAAAATAAAACAGCTATTCCTGCTTTTTTCTGGGTTCACATGGCATACTGTTTTCCATCCTTTGACTTTCAGTTATGGATTTCCTTTTGAATGAAATGTGTTTCCTGTATGCAGTATATAGTTGGGCCTTGTTTCTTAATTCACTCCACCCATCTGTTTCTTTGGATTGCTGAATTGAGACCATTAACATTGATGGTTATAACTGATGTGTTGTGACTTATCTCTGTTATTTTCCTGTTGTTGGTTCCCTTTTCTCCACCTCTATTTAATTGCTTTCCTTGCCTGGTGTATCCCTTCTGTTGGAACCTATGGTGTTGAAGTTCTCATTATGTCTTCCTAGAATGTTCCTCAGAACATTTTGGAGTGCTAGTTTGGGTGTCATGAATTTCTTCATGTGTTCCTTGTTATGGAAGTATCTTATTTCTCCATCAGTTTTGAATGGTAGTTTACAAGATACCTCTGTCTGGGTTGGAGGTTGTTTTCATTTAGGATTTGAAATACTCCACTTCAAGCTCTCCTTGACTTAAGAGTTTGTATTGAAAAGTCTGCTATGATTCTGCTGGGTTGTCCTTTATAGGTAACTTGTTTCTTTTCTAATTTTCTAAGATATTCTAATATTCTGTTCTTACGGGCTGGGGATTTAGCTCAGTGGCCTAAGCGTCTGCCTGGCAAGTGCGAGGTCGTGAGTTCGATCCCCGGTACCAAAAAAAAAAAAAAAAAAATTCTATCTAATATTCTGTTCTTGTGTTGAATTTCTGAACTCTTGACTATCTGTATATTTTTTTGATTATGGCTAATTGGAGTTCTATGTTCCTCACTTACCAGCATATCAATTTCTTTTTCCCTGCCTGGGAAGCTTTCTGCCACTACTACTGTGAAGAGGTTTTATATGTCATTTGTGCTATCTGCTGTCGTTTGATTAACGCTCATAAATCTTATATTATTATTCTTCTCATTATCTAGGAGTTGCTAGATTAATTGTTCATAGTCCCGTGCTATTTTTAAGAAATCTTTCTTTTCACGATTGCTAATGTAATCCTGTCTTCTACATCTGATATTCTGTCTTTGCATTGGTTCTTCCTGCTGCAAATACTTTTCAGTGGAATTTTTAACTTACTGGATATCTTTTTTAATCTGTCTTATGATTGGATGTTCAGAATTTCCAACATTTTTCCAATTTCCTCCTAGTATTAGGAACCTTAGTAAATGACTTTCTCAGAAATGTCTTCCAGGTGTAGCTGGCTTTCACGTTTTGAGACTGTTGCAAGATTCTATCTATTTAGTTTATTGGGAGAACTTGCTGCCCTCCTGGCCCATCCCCTGGTTTTTTGGCACTGGATTATAGTATTTTTTATGACCCTTAGGCAATCTCAGTCTTGGTATCTCAGGAAGAAAAACTGATCAGAATAATTATGTCATCTTGGCTAAAGTAGTGTAATCCACAATAACAATACCATCAAACATGTTCTAGAAAATGACAAACTGTGGTTACTATTAATTTTCTACCTGTAACTATATGAACTAGGCATGGTTATAGAACAAAATCTAAAATGAACTGGAAAATAGTATACAAGAAATAAGCCTTCAGTATGGCAATTTTACCCTCAGTGGGCAAAATTTAAAAGGGGTTACTCATAAGCAAAATAAATCAGACTTACACATGTAAATATCATATTGTCTCCCTAGTGTAAAAAACTGAAAGAGTAAATAAGGTCCAAAATGTACAATATATATTATGAAAATGAAAGGAAAGAACAACCGGGATGGGGAATGGAGAAAAGAAAGTAGGGAAAAGATTATATGAATATGTATATATTTATGAAAGATTATATGACTATGTATATATTTATGAATAAGATAGATAACTATGCTACTAATCTCAGTTCATCAAAAAGAACAGTTTATGCTTTCATTGTTTGATTGTTTATTTCTTTCATGATTATGTTTTGTACTCTGAAGATAACAATATGCAATACATTAACCAATGTTAATCTCCTATCATTCTGTTTTGAAATTCTGCATCATTTTTTTATTCTTTTTTACTTTTAAAATTTAAAAAAATTTAAAAAGAGGTTAGGAAGAAAAACTTAAAAATAGAAGAACAGGAAGCTGAAGGACCAAGGAAGATAATCCGAACTTTGGGAAACTGGTGAGGAAGAAAGAGGAAAAGTGGAAAGGAAGAAATAGAAACAAGAACAGAATAAAACAACAACACCAAGAAACTAGAAACTATGTTCACACTCATATGAAAATAAGAACAGTCAAGAAAAAAAAAGAAAACTTTTATAAAAGAGAAGAAAATAAGAGACAAATGAGCGCTTCAAGGCTTGTCTCTGCGGTCACTGTCACCGACAGACACCATGGGGAGACAGAGTCCAGATGTGAGTCGTAGCCAGCCGTGGCTTACAGCCAGGTAGTGAGCAATTCCAGCAAGCCTGCACCTTTAGTTCCACTGAACTTCCAGCTGGTTTCTGGCTGTGAGGCTGGAACCCAATGTGACCAACCTGGATCACTCCGTGTGCCTCCTACCAGCTTGAGCTCAGCTGTGTGGCCTCCTGCCAACTGGAACTGGGCAGCTGGACACTGACACTGAAGTTGCTAGATGGAGCTGGCCTGGAACTGCTCTGGGTTCTGAGCTGGCCTGGAACTGCTCTGGGGTCTGACCTCTCCTAGATAGTTACCAGCCCATCGCCCTCTCCTGGGGGACATCTGAACCCGAGTAACTCGACAGCCGCTGCAGTCTGCTCCATCCACTGCTCCACTGCACTGGTGTGTCCCTCCACGGAGGCCTTCACGGTGACCGGCAGTCACCATGCATCTGCAGGTTCAAGCTGCCCTTCTCACACAGTGAGTCTGGGTTAGACAGAAAGTGTGCCTGCTGCCTCCTTCTTTGTTGAAGTCTCCCTCTCTCTCTCTCTTCCCTCTCCCTGTGGGCTTCAGTACTCACTTCAGACCTTGCCAGGTCCCAAGGACCTACTTCCTTCTGTCTTCTCTTCCTCATGTTGCTCTAATCCAGTGTCTGAACTCCAAATCTCAAAGAGACACTTTCTCTGCTGCTCACCACTCCACCATCTTGCTGGAAGTCTACAATAACAGCTTTAGAAGATAGTATTGGAGAACATCTCTATGACTATTTGATTTCTGACACAGAACACAAAAGGCACCCACAATAGGGAAGGAGGAAAATGGGGGCGTGATGGTGAAAGTGTACAAAGATAAAGCTACGCAAGATAAATAAATCCACTACACAGCATAGTGCATGTAGTTTGTAATGCATCTATCTGACAGAATTTCTGTGCATAAAATATTAGGTCTTCAATTTCTTAAGTAAAACTATCTCTTTAAGAATTGGAAACCACACACATAGGATCAACTGATTTTCATCAAAGGTAATTTGGTGGGAAAAAAGGTCTACAAGAAATGGACCTGGCAAGAGCAAAGTTATGAATGCACCCTAAGTGCACAAAAATGAACTAGTAAGGGAAATGATTTATATTTACAACGTAAGATTATGTAGTCATAAAGAGAATTAAATCTTTCATCCGCAACCTAGTAGATGGACCTGGAGGATATTGTGTTAACTGAAACAAACCAACCACAGAATGACAGTTCCTGCATTATGTTCAGCATGTTGTATGCACAGAAGTGGAGCGTAGAAAGGCGATCACCAGAGGCTGGGGAAAGGAGATTGCGGAGATACTGGTTGAAGGGTAAACAATTCAGTCCAAAGAAATAAATTTTGTGAGATTTACTGCACAGCATAGTGACTAGAGTTCACAATACTGTACTCTAGACGTATACTTTGTACTATGTAAATATATGCAATTATAATTTTTCAATAAGTAATAAAATCTTTAAAAAGTCAAACCAATAGGATTTCAAATAACAAAAGAAAACAAAAAAGAAAGAAATGATGCTAGAATATCTATAGTTCATAAAAAGACAAACTGTGAACCTTACGTCTCGTCATATGTTTGTTCAAAATGATTGGAGACTACACACAAGAGCAAACATTATAAAACTTCTAGAATAAATATAAGAAAAACTCTTTGTGACCTTCACTTAAGCAAAGATTTCTTATCAAACAAAAAGCATAAAACATAAAAAATAAGCCATGAAAATTAAAAACTTGTTTCAAAGAAAACATAAAGACAAGTCAAAGACTTAGAGAAAATATCTGCCAAACACAGACTGAAAAAAAAATGTTTTCTAATATATAAACTCTTACAATTCAATGAAAGAAGCAACATTGTTTACAAAAGGGCAAAATATTTGAATAGATACTTCATAAATAAATATACACATATATACATACATACATACATACATACATATATTGCCAGTAATAGCGATCTACAACCTTTCTGGCAACAGAGACTAGCTTGATGAAAGATAATTTTTCCATAAACTGGGTTGGGGATAGTTTCAAGATGATTTTAGTGCATTATGATTACTGTGCACTTTATTTCTATTACACTGTAATTTCTAAATGAAATAATTATACAACCTAGCATAAAGCAAAACTGGTGTGAGGCCTGGACTTGTTTCCCTGCAACTGGACATTACCGTGTGGGGATAACAGGAGATGGTGACACTGGAGGTGTGTTGCTTATGTCCTGTCTATCCCATAATCTCATCTTGCTGGCTGTCACTACCAAACACCCTGCTTCACAAAGACAGAACGCTAGAAACAGAAGCAGGATTTTCAGTGCTTTTTTAATGCAGTCTCAGGATACTTTGCCTTGACTTTAATACAGAACATATGGTGACTTGAAGTTTCTTAAATGTGCTTTTCAAGTCACCATCATTTATGATCTTGGGCAGGTGATCTTTTTCTAGCATGAGCTAAGTCAGTGCACCTGACTAACTCACAAATGTGTCACAGATCATTCCTTCCCAGTCAGGGTTCTATTGTGATTGGAAAGTAATATTGAAATTATCTTGAAAGTTGAGATGATCATGTACCAGTTGAGAGAAAGAAGACCCTGGCTCGGTCTCTTTCAAGACAGCTGCTGTTTGAAACATGTCAAAAGTCCCAACGTTCACTTACCACCCCCTATAAGCCCAGTTTGGCTTTGAATGCAGCCACTTTATCTGCTGACTTGAACACAGTTGTCATTGTCCTCGTAAAGCAGTGATGGCGGACCTTTTAGAGATGAGTCTCCAAACTGAAACCCAAACCCAGTTACTCATCACCAATACTGCAACTACACTTGAGTATCGAGGTTTTGGTTTAGAAAAACAACTCACATATTAACAACTTTCGTCTTAAAAGAAAAACAAATAACATAGGTGCCGTTGGTCTGCCACCACTGCCCTAAAAGTGACAGATGGAGTTCAGTGGGCAATTGAATAAATATGTCACAAGAGTAAGGAAGCTTTATGACCCACTTGGCATCATTGACATGTGCTGCCAGTGGTGACCGCTTTTCTAAAAGAAATCTCTGAAGCAGTTCTGATTACTCAAATTTCTGGCCAATGATCTACCTTTAGAAAGTCTTCTCACTTCCGCGTAAGGAAAAGATGCAGTGCTCTGCAGCAATCTCCGTATAAAACTGTGAAAAATGTGAGTTAAGGGCATACATTTAATGAGGTTGATAATTTTAATCACATTATCTTAAGGCCAGGGAACATTTATTCAGCTAGCTAACAGTTCCCTTACACATAGACTGACCTTCTGTAGTGATCTCTTCCACCCTTTTCCATCAAGGCAGCTCTCCACCTGTGTCACAAAGAGATCAACACAATTTTCCTGATGTGCAATCACGGGAAGACAAGTAACTGCAGCTGTGGTGCTGGTTAACAACAAAAGTGGACATGATATATCTTCACTCACATTATCCTGAATATATTGTTAACATCAGTAAACTTGTTAACCTGGATTGCACACCATGAGAACTGATGAATCCTTTCGAACAATTGTGCCTCAATATCCTCTGCTATTCCACCAGCTTTTTCAGTTATGGAGCTAGCCAAAAGAAGAAAATATGCCTCTCCTCAAGGTTCGTGGCCAATGTCCTTAGCAGCAGGTAAGATCAACTCTTCCCCAATAGTACAGGGTTCTTAGCTTTAGCAGTGCTGTTAGCTACCAGATTGCCTTTCCCAGGAGCCAACCAGCTGGGAATCAACTCTCCACCCCCTGCCCCCCAGCAACCAGCCAGTCCGCAGGGCAGGCTGAGCTGATAGCAACCGAGGTACAGAAACAACTGCATGCTTGTATTGTTTGATTGACTTTGCAGGCCTAAGGCTGGTAGTCTGAGCTTCTATTAGGAGGATGACAGTATGCAATATAGCAAATACGGGGATTCCCTTCTGTCTTTGAAATCCAGTATTGTTTTATTTTGTTTCGCTCTGATTTATTGTTTTGTTTTATGTAATGCTCCATTTGATTGGTTTTATTCAGTTTTACTATGTCTGAGGAAATGGACAACTACTGTGAAGATAATAAGATACATTATGGTAGCCATTGTGGATGACCTATTGTCCTGTTTTGAAGTTATGCCCACTTTCACTGCTTTGTTTTGATTGGGTTTATTCTGTTTTGCATTGTTGGGTTTTATTCTCCTTAAAATAAAAGAAGTTTTTTTTTAAAAAAGAATGAAGCTCTAGGGAAGACATATTTAATGAAGTGGTGGCTTTCACTAATTGCTTCTGTCTTCATGTTCACATTGTTTCTCCTTTAAAAAACTCCAAAGGCTTGTCTTTTCATGGGCAATGCTTGGTCTCCATGGGATCAATCAGTTTTGAAGGTTGCATGGGTTCGTCGCATGGCAAGTCACCCCGTATGCAAAGCAGGCTTGGAAAGTGTGCATCTGCTCCTTCAACAAACACGCAATGTAAGTAGGATTCAGCGTTTTTGGTTTATGTGAAACTTGCTTTTTGTTGGCAGTCTGAAGCGTCTTCTGCTGCACTGCCACAGCGCTGAGTCTTTCCCTTTCCAAAGGAGCTCTTTGGTGAGTTTACTTTTTCTCTTTTGGGCTCAGGTTAGCTTCCAGTTTTACCAAAACTATGACCAAGATGAGTTCACAGTGCAAGAAAGAAAAATGGACAGAAATGGTAAATAAAACAATGAATTTCCATGCATAAACTAAGTGCCAGAATTTGACTTAAAGGCTGCCCACCAGACGCAGCTGCACAACTGAAATACATCAACTCACTTGCCACAATGAAACCCATTTATTTTTCCTTTGGTACCGGGGATCGAACTCATGACCTTGCACTTGCCAGGCAGATGCTTACACCACTGAGCTAAATCTCCAGCCCTTATGAAACCCACAATGACATGCAGCTTGTCTCTTGTCACAGGGTCTTTATGTGAGTCTGGACAGTTGATTTAGTTTGGTCTCTGTGAAGTCAAAGCTCTCTGCTAGTGGCAGTCTGTATTTGCAGCGCTCCCCAGCAGCTGAATCACCCCCTTAGCTACATGTCAGATCATCGAGCATGAGAGTCTCGTAAGGCAGGCGAAACCTAGATCCCTGGCACACACAGTTCAGCATAGGACTTGTGCTTCTATGAGATTCTAACGCCATCAGGGATCTGACAAGAGGTGGATGGAGCTCTGACAGCACTGCAGTCCCTGCAGAGCGGGTGTAGACGCAGACAGAGCGCTGCTTGGTTTCCTGATGATCGCTTACACCTGTATGGCCTGATTGCTAACAAGTCATAGGCCAATGCCAGTCTACGGCCTTCAAGTTGAGGATCGCAGGCCAGGAAGCATGTGAAAAAGTGCTAAACATCATTATCTGTTAGATAAATGCAAATCAAAACTCTAATCAGATACCGCCTAATCTCCATCTTAATATCAATGAGGATATAGAGCTACTGGAACTCTCAGGTATAACTGGTAAAAATGACAGAGTCGCTTTGGAAAACCTCATGGCAATTTATTATAGACTTGAAACAGACTCTTACTATGTGCTTTAGCAAGTCTACTTCCAGGAACCTTCCAAGGAGAAATTAAAACATCGGTGCATACGAAGATCTATATTCGACCCAAAAGCCCATCACAAGTAAGTGATAAAGAAATAGTTCAACCATATAACAGAATATAACCCAGCCATAAAAAGATATGGGCAACATAAAAGAATCTTCTACGCAGAGCACAAAACATGACATACTACATGACTTTCTAGGACAGGAAGAATTATTGGAACAAAAATCTAATCCGTTATTGTCAGAGGTTTAGGGTAAAAAGATTCCTTTCACTGCAAAAGGAGATTTTTTTGTGTAATGAAAATGTTCTACATCTTGATGGGTCCCATGATGGGGCTTTTGTAAAAAGACCTCAAACTATACTTTAAAAAGGTAAAGTATTTTCATATAGTTAAACCTCAAGAACAAAACAGAGAAATAGAAAAATCAGCTCAGTTCACAGAAAAACGCTGGAAGTTCAAGAAATAAGCTACCCAATTCTTAAACAGTAGCTAGTTTTACGAAATGGAATAGTTACCGTCTTGTTCTGTACAGTACCTGGTTTTGAAGAGTGCAAAGTTTCTACTGCACCTTTGCTTCTGTTGTAAAACACTGTCTAAAGCACATTTACTTCCAGATTTATCAGTTCCAAAATATAACATTATATTCAACAGGTCATGGAATACGTTAATATTATGAAAGTGACTACTCATGTAGATTATCCTAAAGACAAAATACTTATTTATTAATATTTATGTCTCTTACTACATGTAACAATCAGGCATTGATATTTTGAAAGGTAGCCTAGTATAGCAATTTAGTGAGGACTCTAAAGCCAAACTCTTTGCATTCAAATTCCAGCTCTGCCTTTAATGTGTGACTTTAACTGATTTAACTTCTCAGGGCCTCAATGTCTCATCTATATAATGGGTATTAAGATCAGTAGATCCGTATGGATATTTCTCAAAAAACTAAAACTAGAGGTTTCATTTGACTCAGCCATTACCCTTCTGAGCATCTTTCGAAAAGAGTTAAAGACATAATATCACAGTGATATGTGCATATTCATGTTTATAGCAGTGCAATTCATAAAAGCTAAATCTTGAAAGCAGATGAACCAATAAAGAAAACGTGGCATTTATACACAGTGGAGGAGTACTGGGCTACAAAGGATAGACTCAGCTTATTTACAGGAAAATGGGTGCATCTTGAGAACATAATGTAAAGCAAAGCAAATCAAAATGAGCATCACATTCTTCCTCTTTTATGAAAAGCCCAATATATAAATAAAATGTAAAATAAAAGATAGACAATAGGAAAAAAATGAGAAAAAATTATAGTCCAGTATGGACAATGTACCTAAAAGTATACATTGATTTGATATAATTGTCTTATGTGTTTTTTTATGTTTGTGGGCCTGTCGGTCTGGCTGTTAATCTGTATTTGTGATAATTTGATAAAGACCTATAAAACAAGTCAATAAATAAATCTGATGCTGGCAAAACTTTTTTAAATATACACGTACCCATTTCTCATAATGAATGCGATCATTATATGCTGCAAACATGTACTAATAAAAATAAATTTACAAGTTGGATTTTAATAAGAAATACATTTAAGAAGGATGAAGAGACTTATAATGTTCCTTTAGGATACTTGTAAAATGTTACTTTTCATAATAAAGCAAATTGTATCTTAAAATTAAATAAACAGAACAATTTCCATCCTGACTGTATTTCCAGATCACAGTGTCGAAATGGTGGGTGCACGTAAACACACACATCTAACGCTGGGAATCCGGGAATGTGTTACATTACAAAGAGGAGTTTAGAGAGGAGCTGGAATAAAGGTTGCTAATCAAGTGAGTTTGAGATGAGGAAATTATCCTGAATGATCTGGATAAACCAAACATAATCACAAGATCACATGAGAGTCAGTATCAGGGTAATGTGATGGGAGGTTCAGATTGTCATATTCGGCTTTAACGACATAAGGCGACCACGAGCCAAACCGCTAGAAGCTAGAGAAGGCAAAGCATAGATCCTCCTTCCAGGAAGGAGAAGCTCTGCTGACACCTTGACATTAGAGCCCAGTGACATGCATTTCTTATGTGACCTCCAGAGCGGTGATAAGTCTGGGTTGTAAATTCCCTGACCCGCTTTGCTCTTAGGCAAGCTTCGCATTTCCATTCCAACTGCGGGCACTTTCTGTCTTAGGTCTTTTTAGCTGAGCCCTTGAGCAGAGGTTTTCTTCGAGGCCTCTGCCAAAGCCTTTTTATGGAGGATAAAAAAGAGAGAGCTTGAGAACACTTCCATCCACTTGGCGTTCCCAGTCCTAGCAGGTACAGGATCCCTGGATAAAAAGGCCACCCCGAAGTCTGTGTTAATCTCCTGACCTCAACTGCACAGCTCCACGGAGAAATGCACTAGGGAGAGTCAGCGCCTTCTCCAACCTCGGCCTCTCCTTTATGTCACTGCAGTAAGTGATTAAAGCCTTACCGTGTATTCGTGGCCACTTCTTTGTTGTTGTTTTGTCTAAAATGAGTGAGTTTTAAATTTGGGTAGGTTTCTTTTCTTTTTTTTATTGGTACATTTTAGACACACCATTTTAGATACAATGATAACATTTTCATAAGGAATTTGTACTATACATGATATATATTGATTCTTCTTTTTTTTTCCATTCACCTTTCCTCCCTCCAACTCTTCCCTATTTACAAAACGTTTGTTTCCATTTTCTTCCTTGGATTCACTCTTTTTTTCTTTTTTCCTTGTTGTAGCTGTGGCTTCTTGTTTTAGCCAGGTATTCCTCTGTCCTCCAGAGCTCCCCGTAGTGTAAAAGTTGGAGTTGAAATCCGTAAAGCCTAGCTCCTACATCTGCGTTCAGAGACGTGACGCTCTGCTACCCTCTTTTGTGTTAGATTATTGTAGCACGAGGAACTGATGGTGACAGTTTAGACAAGGGCGAAAGAAGTTGACCAATTTAAAATATATATTGGACAGATAAAATCAATGACAGTTGGTGATGACTTAAATGTATAAGAAGAGAAAAAAGAAGGAATAAGGAATGTCTTCTCTGTTTGGGGACACAGCAAACTGATGGTGCCCCTTTGCCGTGACTTCCAGGGGAGATTAGAATGGGTGATAGAAGGCAAATGATGAAACAAGAGCTCAGTTTTGGACATATTTAAGGTTTGAGATGCCTAATAAAAAAATCTAAATGGATCAAAGATCTAAATATTAAAACAGAAACACTAAAACTGCTGGAAGACAAAGTAGGTAAAAGCCTCAAAGATATAGGGGTAGGAAGAGAATTCATGAACAAGAACCAAAGTACATGGGAAGTACTTCCCAGAATCAATAACTGGGACCACATCTTATTAAAGAGTTTCTGCATGTCAAAAGAGGTTTCCAGCAGAGTAAAAAGAAAGCCCACAAATTGGGAAAAAATCTTCATGGGCAGCGCCTCAGACAAAGGACTTCTGTCTAGAACTTACAAAGAATTAAAAAAAATCAGACTCTCGAAATTCAAAGACCCAGTCCAAAAATGGGCATCTGAAATGAATACACAGTTCTCAGATGAAGAAATACGAATGGCAAATAAATACATGAAAAAATGTTCATCATCATTAGTCATGAGAGAAATGCAAATTAAAACCACACTGAGATTCCATCTCACTCCAGAAA
>PVJX010039818.1:0-15562 GCA_004027295.1 Dolichotis patagonum | reverse complement strand
TTGGTGCCACTGAGCTAAAGCCCTGGGCTTAGCATCATTTCTCTACAGTAACAGTACTTCAGGAAGAGTATGTACAGAGGACATGGAGAGGAAAAAGGATTCATTCTTTCTGGATATGTCAGGAAGTACTTCAAAGAAAAGGTCGCATTTGAACTAGGCTTTGGGGGAGACATTTTGAGGAACTCAGAATGGAAGGTCATATTGAAGGATGTTCCGAGCAGAACAGCTTTGGTATAGAGCTCATTGTAGGAGTGCATTGTGTATTCTGGGAAATGTATATGATTTAAAGGTTTCTGAGAATGACATTTTTCACACTTTCAGTGTTGCACTTTTTAGGTGTGAATTTGTTTTTGATATTTTAATTCATCTAATGAGCATTTGGCAAGGAGATGGCAAGATGTAAATAATACTGGCTTGACTCAAGGAACTTATGTTTTCACTGAACAGTTTTGGCAATAAAAATTATCTGGAAAACAATATACATAGTTTAAAATTTGACATAGATTTCATCTGGTTAAAAAATACAGTGCTCATTGAGAGAATTGTCCTCACAGGTTTTTATACTGCTTACTACTTTGTCACAAGGTGGAGAAATGTTTTAGTCTCTTTGAATCTTTGAGAAGAGTTGTTTAAAAGGTATTTAGGCTTATGAGATGCTGAGAGTGTACATGTATGCATAGATAAACTCAGTCTTCGTTCAAAGTCAAAGGATGTTTCTGATCAGTAGAGTTTCCTTCAGCATCGAGGCACTAACGATTAATGCCTCTTCCATGAAACCTTTTAAAAAAATAGTGTACCTGTTCTCTAAGTTCACACAGCATTTTGGTAGTTGCATGATGGGGACTTGGCTGTTCAGTTTAGTGCCCTATTTTTTGTATAGATCTCATTCTCTATCAGAAGCATTTTTAGATCTTGTTTAATATATATATTCCCCAAGTGCTTTACATATTTTAGGCATTCTACAATAATTCTTTGAATGATTTGTTGCCTTTTTTGGTGGACACAATATTGGAAAAATACCTGGGAATAAAGCGTGTCAGATTCTTTTTAAAGACTCTTTCATAAAATACACTTTTGCTGCACTCATCCTTCCAAGAATCCTGTGAGAGGGAATCAAAGCTTAATGGAATCATAAATCTGAAGCCTGGAAGAAACTATATGCCATTCCATCTGTGGTCATCTGTAGGTAGAGGTAGTGTGAGAGAGTGGTATAGATAAAGTCCTGCATAGAGAGATAAGGCAGTTTGTGGACATATCCTGAGCACGTATTTCTGTTACTCACTTGCATTTTGCTGAGGCTTTAGCATTTTGTGTTAAAGGTTTGGAAAGAAGGAAGAGGAACTTTACAAAGGAATTGTATGTGACCTTGTTTTTTTTGTTATTAGTACATATTTGCAAAACTTCCTACATTCATCTTGGGGAGTTGGTGTATATACACACTGCATCATACTCTTCTTTTTTGTGTACAAGACAAAAACCTTACAATAGCAAGTAAAAAAAAAGATAATTAAAATTGGCTTAAGCAGATAAAACTGAGAACATTTATGGGCTGTCATACTTGAGAAGTTCAGGAATTGATACAGGCCCACACACAGGTGGATTCAGGGTGTCATGAGCATCTCTAGACCTCTGTTGGCTTAAGAGTCTCTTGACTTTTCTTCTGGGTTGGCTCTGTTTCAGATAATGTTTCTTCTTCAACTGATAAACTAATTGGAAAAGAAATAGTTCCTTTTTTCCTGGTAGGTCCAGCAAAGTTCTAAGATACACTTTGATTGAATTAGGGTCTTACTATTAGTCACATCTTTGTGGTCAAAATGATAGCTATCCCTGAGTCATAGTAGATAGAGCTTTATAGAGAGTTCAAGAAGTAATTTCCTAACGGACTTCCAGAGAGAAAAGAAGTAGGGAAATAGGTGTTGAGTGGGCAAGGGTTAGGGGTTGTAGGAAGGGACTGGGGTGTAGCCCAGTAGTAGAATGTGTGATGTCCTAGGCTCAATCCCCAGGATTAGACAACAAGGATAAAACAAAACAAAAAACCCCAAGCACAACAGCAACAGCAAAAAAAAAAAAAAAAATCAGATACTCAATTCACTACACTTGGCCTAAGTGTTGCTGAAAAATGGTACTCATGATAATGGATTCATTCTTGAGTTCATGTCCGCTTCTGGCAAAAGTGGTGCAGCAGGCAGGGTTTTTAACTAACTCTGAGACTCAAGGAATGGATTGTTTGACTAAGGACATTCCATGAAGATTTAATTTAAATACTCTCTTTATGTGACCTCAGTCCTGGAGCATGAAACACTTGATACTATGGATATTAGAATTTTTATTAGAATCACATTTTACATTTGTAGGACATAAAACTTCATGAGTATAAATTAGAAATGTGAACATTTTAGAGCTATTTTTTATGTAAGTCTTCCAGAATGGAAACTTGCTTGATGTAACCATCAAGCAAGGATGGAAAGGAAAAGAAACCAGGTCCAGAGTCTACAGGGGGAGTCATGAGGGTATTAATGTTGTTGGTATTCAACCTGAGAAGAGGCCAAGAATTAGATAACTGTATAATATCATTAGGTACAGTGGGCATGCCACCTTTGTGTGGGCCTTGTCTTTGAGTTGAGGGATGGACAACTGGGCTGATTGCAGGACTTGTCTGCTTTGGGAAAGCATTTTTAAAGAAGTTCTCTGAAACCTTTTATTAGATCTTAATAATTTTTTAAAGACTACTCTTGAAATTTCTTCCTGGAATCTTCAATTTTTCTACTTTGTAGTGCTGCTTAAAATGCAGAGTTATGGAGTCTTATGTCCCAGATACCTAGAGACTGCTGAGAATAATGTGTCAACCTAGTTCTGTACTTGAGGTGAGACTACTTCACAAGTTTTACTATGTTACAGACATGCTACCCTGCTACTGTGTTATAAATAAGATAGAATTATTTTAGGAATAATTGAAATAATAAATTCCTTATTATATTCATGACCCCATTCATTTGGCCGGTTAAGTTGTTGTTGAGTGTCTACTGGGGACTGCATCATACTAGTTGCTGGGGATACAGAAATGAAGTTTATTTCTGGTCCTCCCGGTGCCTGGGATCTAAGGAAGATGAAACTATAAAAAAGATTGTGTGTGTGTGTGTGTGAGTGTGTGTGTGTGTGTGTGTGTGTGTGTGTGTGAGAGAGAGAGAGAGAGAGAGAGAGAGAGAGAGAATTGTTAGTATAGATAAAGGTATGTGTCAGAGGAATCCAGAGGGGCACTCAGCTCCACCAAGGGAAAAATGTGAGGCAGGAATGATTTGGAGGAGATGACCCTTGAACAATGACATCCATTCACAGAGTGTGGCTTATGAAACTGCAGTAGAAATACAGATTAAGAAGGATGGTAAGAGGATAGGCTCTGAGTTTAGGTATTATATCCTAAAAGGTGATGATAAGTCTTGAATAATTTAAACAGGAAAGTAGTATGATCAGGTTGATACTTCATTTTGTATTTTTAGTAAGTGGTTCTTATGGTTCTGAAATTTAAAATAATATAAAAAGGTGTGTAGTGAGAAAATTTTCACTTAATCACCCTCCTCTCAGACAACCACTGTGTACATTTTTTTTGGTATATTTTCCCAGAGATACATTCTCCAAGTATAGGTAAATACAAAAATATGTGACTGTAGACTCTTGGTCTCTTCTGACACAATTGATAGCATATCATACATATTATTATTCACTTTACTCTTGTTCACATAGCTTTTATCTTGGTGAGATCTCTCCATTTCAATGTATTGAAAGCTTTCTCTGTCTCCCTCCCACCATGGCTGCTTAATTTTCCATTTCCCAGTTTAAGTATGTCCAACCTTTTTCTTTTACACAGCTGTGATAAATTTTGTTGGATACAGAAGACTGACATTTTCCAAAAACCTAAGTATTTGTTGAGTGAATGAGTAGAAGAAATGTGGATGGCTTAGAGGAAGAGAGAGATGTGAAAGAATGAAATTAGAGACAGAAAAACTGTAAGGCTACTGGGAATAGAAGAGAGGAAAAGATCAGAGGGAGATATATTTAGGAGACCAGTATGCTGTGTAATGTTGGAATTTAGGGGCAGAAGTAATAGAGACAATGATTTCTGGAATAATGAAAGTATACTGGATGGATACTAATTACCCTCATAGCTTAGATAAACAGCATAATTTTCTTTGGAAAATACATGCACAGAATCGAAGCAATCATTAGCAAAGAGAGTAAGAAAGGAAAATAGAATCAATAACTGTTGATTTCCTAGTTTTTCTTTTTTCTTTTCTAGCTTCTGCTCTTATTGCTAATCTATCTTCTCTTTATTTCAGCAATTTTTTCTCACTTTGATTTGAACTCATTTATAGATCAGAGATTTGATGAGTCCTAAATTGTTGAGAAGTCTGTGAATTGACTTATTCCCCTGATTTTATTTACTTTTTTTAATACTCCTCTGATTTTAAAAGTCAAATGTGTCTATAAAAGTAAGTTTTTACAAATTTTGTTTACCAGATGTATAATTTTGCTTATACAATTCACATTTTTAAGATGTGCAATTCAGCAGTTTTAAAAAAATATAATCACAATCATTATTACTATTTAAATCTGAAACATTTGATAATTCCAAAAGAAAGTCCATATCTAACAGTCTCCTTCCTGCCTCTGGCCACTGCTAAATCTACTTTTGTCTCTTTGGCTTTTCCTACTTTGTGTGTTTCATATGAATGGATTCATACGGTACGTGGCCTTTTGTGAGTGGATCTTTTACCTAGAATACCGCTTTCAAGACTCATCCATATTTAGTAAATCAGTACTTCATTCTTTTTGCCATTAAACATTAGTTCATTTTATGGTTACATCACCTTTTGTTGTATATTCATTAGTTGATGGACGTTTCATTTTCCATTTTTTACTTTATTATAAATAGTGCTTTTGTGTACAAATGTTCGTGTGGACATATGTTTTCATTTCTCCAGGATGAATGTCTCAGAGCAGAGTGACAGGGTGATATGGTTACTCTTTGTCCAGCTACTGAGGAGTTGTCAGATTGTTTCCCAAGTCATTGCACTATTTTACATCCCTACCAGCAGAATATTAGGGATTTGATTTCTGCACCTCCTTGTCAATACTGGTTCTCGTCCTTTTGTTGTATGCCTGCTAATGGATGGGAAGTGGACTCTCACTGGGGTTCTAAGTTACAGGTCTGTAATGACTCGTGATATTGAGTATGGACCTGCATTTTCTAACTGAAAAAAGGTTGTAGCATTCTCAGATCCTGTGTTAGAGTTGAGAGTACAGCTGTGAACATGTGAGCAAGGCAGTCTAAGTCTCTGCCTTCTTCAAGTTTGGAGTTAATGTGGGAAGATGCATAGGAACAAAGTAATTGCAATTTGGGTCTTAATAGGAATTATATAAAATGTAATTCCTTCGTATACTTTTTAGATTTTCTATTTCAATGATTTAAAACTTTTCCATTATCTTTAATAACTAGAATTCATGTAGTGGGTAGTTACGGATATTATACATGACATTTTTACATTTGCTTTAAAAATAATTCAAAAGAAACGAGAATATATCTATATTAGTAAGCTTTTCATCCCTGACCAAATACCTGACAAAAACTGTAGGGAATTAGCCTATGACCTTGTACTTGACCAAGGGGCGATGAAGATGAAACACAAAGGGACAAAGAATAGGTTACAATATGAGGGGGTGGGGGCTTTTGTCTCCCTTCAACGAAGAGCCCTGAGTGACTGGCTCACATTGGCTTTATTCACTCAGACATGGCACTAGGAAGCAGAACGACACAGGATTCACCTGTCTCCCACCATCCATGGTGCATGTCTGAATAGACAACAGGACCTCAGCTTTATTAATTTTTCCTGCAGCGTATCACCGTGTACTCATGCCACCTTTCCCTCTAGTGCTCACAGAAGAGGACAGTTAGGGCTTAATCTTCCTATCTGGTCTCCCACAAAAGGCAACTTAAAGGAAGAAAAATTTTGTTCATGTGTCAGGGGTTTCGGTCATGGCTGGTTGACTACATTGTCGGGGGCTGGAGATGAGGCAGGATGTGACGAAAAGGTGTGGTGGAGCAAACCTGTTCACCTCATGGCAGTCTTGAGGCAGAGAGATGGAAACGGATAGAGAGGAAGGAACTAAGGACAAGATGTAGTCCCCAAAGTCACACCTGCTGGTCCACTCGTTTCAGTTAAGACTCCTCTCTGTTCTGTCCCCTCCCAATAATGTTATTACATTATATGGCTCAATACATTTAATGACATTAGAGCTCTCATACTTCAGTTATTTCCCTAGAAACTATGAGCTAGCTTTGTGTTTTGGTAGGACATTTCAAATCCAAACCATAGCACTGTCAAGGAAAAAAATAAATGCATAGAAAAAAAAATAGAGTTGTTGTTTAACCATTCGCAGCTTTGCTATTCTTCCAGGCATATTCCATTCTATGTGCAGATTTCTAAGAGGTAGAGTTTTGACTAAAAAGATTATTTTGCCAAAGAACTTCCATTTCTTTTTGGCACTCCTTATACGCTTTTGCTGAGGTGGAGAGTGATTTTGGTGAATTTACAGTGGTGTCTGCGGTGGGGATTTGCTAAACATTGAGTGCTGTCTTTGTGCCAGGAACTTTATGCTATACGTATCCAGGTATGCCTGGGCTGTGACACATGACTTCCTGTGTTTCCCCTTTCACTGCAGATGGTCCTCATCCCTGCAGGAGTGTTTACAATGGGCACAGATGATCCTCAGATAAAGCAGGATGGGGAAGCACCTGCCAGGAGAGTCACTATCGATGCCTTTTACATGGATGCCTATGAAGTCAGTAATGCCGAATTTGAGAAGTTTGTGAACTCAACTGGATATCTGACAGAGGTAATGGGTTTGGGGTAAGGGGAAGAACTTACTCTTTTCCAGAACCTTTAAGAATGTTTTAGTAACAGCAGACACTGATGACTCATTTTATTATGTGTTCAGTACTGTGCTAGGCACTCTATATATTGTATTTTAATTTTTCCCAGTACTCCTGTGAACTAGGTTACATTATAGGTAGCAGACTAAGGATTAGAAAAGTGATGTGCCCCAAGGTGCATGGTTGGTGTGGAGCTGGGATGCAGGCCTGGACAGTGCGGCTCCAGAACCTGTGTTCTTAGCCGTATGTTATATTGTGTCAATGCTTTGATATGCCAGAGATGGCCACTGTCTCAAGGTTTTTGAAATAACGGCATGTGAGGTAAAGCCACTCTTTCTTCTCAGTAAATTGCAATTTGGTTATTGCAGAAGCAGTACATGTTCCTAAGTGATAGATACAGAAATGCAACCTTTCATTCTTGTGGCTTTATTCCAATGTCTTGACACTCGCAAGTGTCTCTGTCTGAGTTCCAGGTCTTATCCTGTGGTCACTGAATACAAAGTAAGGCCCTACAAGTGGATGTTTGCCCCAAATGAGACTAAGGCTGGGGAGGCTTTCTGGTTTATGAGTGCTTCGGTGAGGTTCTGAGCTATACTTGTTTTTTTAAAAGTGACCCCTTTTCTCTCAGCAAAATTTTTTTTCAATTTACGATCTCTCGCTTTCTCTCTTGTCTCTCTTTCGTACCTTCTCTCCCCCTCCTTCCCTCCCTCTTTCTCTTTTTTCCCACCAAACAGCCTTTTAAACTTAAAATAGTTAATTTGAGAGTGAATGCCAAAAGCAAAACAACATTCACATTTGGTTTTACACTGCCATGATTCTTTGGAATTTCCTGAAATATATAAAATGGTTGTAAAATCTTGTTTTACAGATATTTGTAGCAAGCAAAAGACTGTTCATTTTGTTTCATTAAGGATATTCTGTCTTCTAAGTTAGAGAGTCAGTTCTTAGGGAAGACTTTCCTTAAACCAGAGTTCTTCAGGAAGATTAACCAGAAAAAACAGAATTTAGGGCATCCGAGAACATGGAAGAAGAGTTAAACCTGAACATTGACTACACTTTACTTGAAATTTAGCATTTCCTTTAGTTATGTTGGACTATAAACCATAGCAATTACAGACAATTTAAAAAATCATGTTGTTGCCATTGCATGTATCTTGAAATATTGTTTGCATTTATTCCTGCTTTAACATATGGTAAGTATGAAACCTGGCACTAGCTTTTATTTAATATATTAGTAAAGAACATACTATCACAGGACAAATTTTTTATTCATATGGTGATACTGTTTCCTTATTAATCTTGTTGATTTTATTTTATGCATTTAAATGTTCCATTCTTAAAAGGAGATTCCCTAAGCTTCACCATGCTGCCAAAGAGATAATGGGGCACAAAAAAAGTTTCAGAACCTCTGCCTTAGACAAAGTGCTTTGAATTTTTATGACACTTTCCAGGTTTCCCTCCATCTTTCCCACTTCGTTTTACATCATATGCCCCTAGCTCATGTGTTCTAGCCTCACTGGTCTTGTTTTGATTTCTTGAGAACTGAACATTCTTTCCCACTTTGTGAGCTTGGCCAACGTATTTCCTCTGCTTGGAATCCGTAGCCCTTTGCTGTCCCTTTTTTGCATACCTACCACTTTTTCTTCTTGAGTGACCTCAGAGCACACATTCCTTTCTCGCGGAGTTTTTCTCTGTTTGCTGTACCAGGAGGAGATTTTCCCTGACACTTGGACCTTACAAGGTGAAGTGAAGTTGTAATTGTTTTTTCCCTTTCCTTAATGTTTGTCTGTGTCTTCACATTTAAGTACACTAAAGCCAGGGACAATGTGTGTGTCTGATGTTGCCCTTATATCCTTTCATTTAACTTCAGGTCTGTCACGTGGGAGATGCTCAGTACATGTTTATTGAATGAATAGGTGGCTTAGATTCTTAGGCATTGTAATATCACCAGGAAATACACAAAGAACATCAGGGATGAAGAAATGATGATAAGCTCCACTCAGAAAAAGTAACTTAAGAGACTTGAAAGGGCAGATATATAGGGATCTAGTGCTCAGTTAATTTCACCTTATCAGGACTGGACAGGACTGGACCTTGAGATTTGAGAGTTATTGGAAGTGCCGGCTGTAGTTAAAGTGATGAGGTTGAAAGACATTTCCCAGCAGTTGATCAGTGTATTTCCTTTGAACCACCTATATTAGAACCAGCAGATTTAATACAGGCAAGCTTTCTTCCCTTTTGTTTTTGTTTTTGGTTATTTTCCTTACCATCTGTCCCCAGAATCAGTATCTCTGGGGCTGGGGAACAGAAGTATACAGTTTAAACAAGCTAGTTGAATAATTTCAGCTAAAAAAAAAAAAAATCAAAGAGCTGCTAGCCTAGTATAAGAAGCACAGAAAACAAGGACAGAGCTCCAGGAAGCTGCGGAGTTTCAGGGGCAGGAAGAGCCTGCGAATTTCCAAAGAATGAGAACTGTGAGAAATGGAGGAAGAAAACTAGAGGACATGTTCTTTTCAGAACAGGGTCACATGTGACAAAGAGAATCAGGCTGATGAAGACTGGAGGTGCTAATGTGTAATGCAGGTATGAGAATGCAGATTTGCACCTGTTGGTGAATTTGTCCATTTGAGATTTATAAACATTTGATACCATAGTAGAGCTACAGTGTGTCAGAACATTAGTGAGTATTAGTAGTAGTTAACTTTTTTAGCTAGATGCTGGAAGCAGAGTAAAGGACAAAATTTGATTGTGTAATCTCGTGTATAAACAACTCTATTATATTCCCAAGTCATTTATAATACTTGGGGAAATATAATTTCCTTCAACAGGAGCAGTCAAGTTCTTGAAAGTTAATCTGTCCCAATTTACAGTCTTATCAGCTAGACAAGCCTTCAGTGAAAATACTCACTGTGAGTGACACTCACCTATTTTAACAGGAAGCCAGATGCCGTCAAGTCATGTCTGAGTCCTCTTTGGTAGTCATACGAAAAATTAAAATTTGTTTGGATAAGAAAAATCATTTTAGTAATGTGTAAGAAAAGTGGCACCTATAAAACACATTGTTCCAACTGTTTGTAGATTTATTTCCTACCTTTCTTATAGGCTGAGAAGTTTGGCGACTCCTTTGTCTTTGAAGGCATGTTGAGTGAGCAAGTGAAGACTGATATCCAACAGGCAGTAAGTAATGTTTAAACAGGCTCTCGTATTTCTCTGTGCTCATTGGAAGGAGTTTGGGTGAAAAATCCAGACTACACATGCTACCTTCCTCTCCCTCTACCCTGATCATTATATTGCCATAGATTTGCCCACGATAAAGCCCACAGGCCAGGGCACCTTACCTGCATGAACACGGCACTATCGGGGATGGTGCTGAGGCAGCATCAGCTCAGCTTTGAGCTTCTGTCTTGTGTATCCAAGTTACACATCTTGTGAAGCAGAGCTCGGCTGGAATCGAGCCTCTTCTGGGTTTTTTTTACTTGTAGACATTTTTGAAATGAAGATTTGTGTTTTGTTTGCTTTTTGGTGTCGCAGTTTTGGGGACAGAGTCTCACTGTGTAACCCTGGCTGGCTTGGACCTCACCCTCCTCCCCTCTCAGGCTCCTGAGTGCTGGGATTGCAGGTGTGCATCATCACACCTAGCTGTGGCGTGAAAGGATAAGTGTAAATGTTTTAAAATTCCATCTTCAAAGCACTGATCTTATCGAACCTGCTGTGGAGCTAAAGCATCTTATTTAAACATTCATGAATTTACCAGATCAGAGAAATGTCTGTGAGTGGGGTCCTCTTTTGTAACTGTTCCTAAGAAAAGAGGCAGACAGTTGGTGCTTATGGGCAGGGGTGTACCTTCTCTCATAGAGAGCACCCAGGGATGTGAATTAGGTGTTTTCCACAGACATCATGGAAACGGTGGACTAGGCTTCCAGAAACGCTTATGTGGTGAGTAGAACTTGAAATTCCTGTACCAGTTGTTTTAGTAGATTTGTGATATTTATGTGTCTGTTTGTAGACACAGTTTATGAAAGTATAAGAAAAGGGAAAGAGTAGGAGTAAGCTAGCAAGTTGAGGGTTCACAAACCAAAGAAGGCAGAAAATGCAGACGCAGCAGGAGATAGAGAGGGCAGAGAACAGGTGCCAGCCAGCTCAGGGGACACTGATTAAGACAGACACTGAAGATGATGGAAACCAGCCCTTATCTTCCTTTTTATACAAGTTCCCTTTCAGTTCTGGCCATGAACTTTATCTTAATGTGTTGGCGTCACTCTGTCCTCTCTTGAGAGCAGTGGTGCCAGAAAAACTGAAGTATCCTGGCTCACATTTTGTTTCTTTTCAAAAACATGGAGGTAAAAATGAAATAAAACAAGACTTAGTGCCAAATCATGTTTTGGTGAGTTGGACCACTTTTAGATAAAGTTTTGAAATGTGATGGAGGTCCGTTTGAATTTTGCAGTTTTCCTTGGTCATTGTAAGTTTTTAAGTTTTATGTAACCTGATAACTGCATTCCTTTTTTTTTTTTTAAAGTGCTGTGAGGTCCCTTCAGACTAGTGTTGATGTAAGTCAGAATGTTGTGCCTTGTTTTAAGATAGGGAGTTCAGATGAGGGAGAGCATTTGTGCTTATTTCTGTGATTCGTGCTTTCAGGTGCAGGTTGTCTTGTTACTTGAGAACCGCTCAGCACACTGGGTGGGAAGGCAGAGGTGGATGTCGCTAGGCTGCAAGGGCGCCCTGTTAGGTACATAGTGAAGCGCGCGTAACTAGGATGAAGACAAGCAGCTCTTGTCGGGTTACAGTCCTGGTCACTTCCTTAAATGCTCATTGTGGAAAAGCAAACCTTCTAAGCTTGTTTAGCAAGGGTCGAATGAGTAAAATAAATTGATGATGTAGGAGAGCTTGTATTTATTTATGTTTTCATCCCCCTTCTTAAGCCTGGCTTACCTTCAGATACTAGACCTTTTTTAACCCAGTGTTTCTAAAAGTGTAGGATGTGAGCTGGTCCATGGGGTATATTTAAAAAGATTTTAGGTAGTAGCTAGGCGAGTATAATCATGTCCTGAGACAACTTTTCCTTTTAAGAAAAAAGGCTCATTTGACAGTTTACGTGTCCTTAACATTTCAAACACTTGTTAGTTTCTTTCTTTTTTTTTTTTTTGTTCTCTTTTTTTAAACATAGAAAACAGGCTGAAGACTCTCTTCAGGCTGTAGTAACTGGTTAAAATTAGGTATTGTTTATTTTCATGTGATTATTTTAAAAGTTGTATTCATGTCAGTTTACATTAGTGATACACATTTTCCCTTTAAAAAAATTTTTAATTATAAAAAATACAAAAACAGAACATCATATATCGTAAGTATAAGACTTAATGAGTTATCCTGAGTTGAATGTGCTTTTAAGTATCACCCAGATCAGGAGTTGGAATTCTGCTACCTACCATAATAGCGCCATTTGTGTGCTACATTCTGTTACCCTTCTCTGTCCCCCAAGTAGCCCCTCTTCTGATTTTTAAAGTAGATATTTCCTTGCATTTCTTTATAATATTAGCATCCAGTATACATCCCAAGTTTAGTCTACCCATTTGAAAGGTATTTGTGTGTTTTGTTTTTCCTTTTTAGGTAGAATTAATGAAGAGTGCGTCTAAGACTCCTGTAATGTACAGGATTCTCTTTCATTGTCCATTCCTTGTCTCTTCTCCCCTCTAATTTATTCACTGAAGAACACGGAACATTTAGCCGCTAGGCTTTCCCACAGTCTAAATTTCACTGACTGTCCTCTCAAACAG
The DNA here is from genome assembly GCA_004027295.1 of Dolichotis patagonum. Lineage (NCBI taxonomy): Eukaryota > Metazoa > Chordata > Mammalia > Rodentia > Caviidae > Dolichotis > Dolichotis patagonum. The sequence continues at coordinate 2,860 of PVJX010039818.1, read as the reverse complement.
TGCAGTTCACCTGTTCTTTCTATTCTGTGGTCACCTGCAGTGTGGTAGCTGCTTCCATAGCTAATCAACCCATGGCGAGACATCATGATAGTGCCGTCCTTCACCAGAAGGCCCTCAGTCTCTATTGCTTCTGTTTTGCCACTTTAGCAGCTGTTAATGCTCAGTGGTGAAATCCATGAATTCATTGGGCATTGTAATGATGATCATTTAATAGTTATTTTTCATTTATTAATGGATATACTTTGCCTCCGTGTACTATATTTTTCATCATTGGTCCATACAGGAACAGTAGATAAATGCTTAATTCTTTATTAGCTCCCCCCTTCCTCTCTCCCTGTGTGTCTTTTCTCTTTTCTTTTGTTTTCTTTTCTTTTCTTTCCTTTCCTTTCCTTTCCTTTCCTTTTCCTTTTCCTTTTCCTTTTCTTTTTTTTCTTTTCCTTTTCCTTTCCCTTTCCCTCTTTTCTTTTCTTTTCTTTTCTTTTCTTTTCTTTTCTTTTCTTTTCTTTTCTTTTCTTTTCTTTTCTTTTCTTTTCTTTCCAGTGAAGGGCAGGGGCTTGCCATATAGTTCACGCTGGCCTCAAGCTCACTTTGTAGCCCAGACTGGCCTTGGACTGCAAGCGATCAATCCATCTGTCCTAGCCTCTTCCCGAACGTTGGGATTATTTATGTGTGCCACCACACCTGGTTTACTGGCTTTAAAATAATGAATTGGATCCTTGTTACTCTTCAAAGGTGGTGAGCTGTGAGCTCCGATGGGTATGGTGGTGCTCGCCTATAATCCCAGCACTGGGGGTGCTAAGGCAGGAGAATTGCTGCAAGTTCATGGCCAGCCTGAGCTACATAGTGAGTGCAAGCCTGGATTATGGAGCAAGACCCCATCTCAAAAAACAGAAAACAAGCAAACAAAGAAAGGTGATGAACTAGGTTTCTTTTTTCTAATTAAACATTTTAATTTAAGATAATTATAGATTTAATATAGGAATAAGAAATGACATTGGGTATACTGTTCATCCAGTTTCCTCCAGTGGTATCATCTTATATAGTTGTACAGTTTTAAAGCTAGAAACTCAATAGTTGAAATAACCTAAGTTTTAGGAATGTATCAGTGTTACAGTGTTCATATATATATTTATATATATTTAGCTCTATACAGTTTTATCACAAGTATAGATTTATATAATAACCAGACTGAAAAATCTTTAGGAATTCATACATTTACATATATACTTATTCACTTAGAATAAAACTTTTCCAGTTTTTGAGTACTGCTTAACTCTTCAAGGTCTTGTGAATTTTTCTTACCCTCTCCTTTTCAACAGCTTTTTTTGAGAATCTAACTTACATCCTGTAAAATTCACTATTTTGAGTATACAATTCAGTGTTCTTTTGATACATTTATAGAGTCGTGTAACCATCATTACAATCTAATTTTAGATCACTTTCATCAGTCCAAAAAGAAAGCTTGTGGCAATTTGAAGTTGTCCCCCTTTCTCATGCCCAGACATAAACAACTTCCTGAGTCTTTTTTTTTTTTTTTTGACACAGGGTCTCGATATGTATTTCAGACTAGCTTTAAATTCACTATGTAGCCCAGCCTGTCCTAGAACTTGCAGTCATCCTACTGGCTCAACCTCTCAAAAGTGCTGGGATTACAGGCATGCACCATTGTGCCTGGCTTCCTGAGTCCTTCTGAACAGGCCCCAGTAGTCCTTCATGGCTTCTTTGCTTTTCTGATGACAAGATCTGTCTCTATCCCCTAACCTGGAATTAGCCATTTCTCTCAGAAGTCTTATTTCCATGACCCTCTCTACGTTTTAGGTATGCGTATTGCCCTGAGGTTAGTGGTTGTTTCTAGGCCTCTTCAGTCTACAGAGCTAAGGTAAAGTACCCCATTAATTTATATTGATACTGTATTTCTATTTTGGAGTTTTTACACAGCCTGTTCTGTATTACATCTTTGTCCTTTCTTCCACAGCAGGAGTCCTGGTTCTCAGAGACATAAGGGATAGAATTAGAATAGCCCATAATTACCCATTTATTTTATCCCAGATTGTGTATGTAACAGTCTCAAAATAACAACACTTAGTGCTACCATCACCAGTGTAATTACTGAGAGTAGAGCTAGAAAACATGCAGACTTTTACATATACTTTTCTAGTTTCTCCCCAGTTTTAAAATAGTTATACTAGTTATATATTGGAGCATATGTCTATTGCATATAATAACCTCTGCTTTTTAACTTATGTTTAGACTTAGTACTAGGTGTAGATACAGGTTTAATGCATAGGTTCTATTTCCAGTGTCTCCCTAGTCAGTTGATTGGAGAGCTCTTTCTTTGCTAGATTTCTCAAGAAGTAGCCATGGGAATAATGTTTGCATGTTGATGACAGTTTGTAGTGCTGTTTATATTTAAAATTTTTGCTGCATATGAACTCTTGAGTTTTTTTTTCTTTTTCTTTAGTATCAAAATGATTTCTCTTTCTTTTTTTTTTATTTAAAAGAGAATAAAACAAAAGGGGGTAGTACAGAGCAGATCACAAGAGGACAACATAGGCAACACAGTACTTTACATTAAGTCAACTGGACATCAACATTATCTAACACCATATCTCTAACTCTGCTATAGTTGAGCATAGTTTCAATTACAATAATATCAAACATAACACAATAGTATAAAGCCATGCATTTAGTGAAAGAATTCCAGGGCTTTCTGACCCGAATAACAGAAAATGATCAATGAGTATTATAATAGCTCATTTTTGATAAAAAAGAAAAAAATTTGTTTGAACTATCACACATATTCAAATTCCAATGAGACACAATGTGGTAGACAGAACCAACGGCAATAGAACAAAACAAA
>PVJX010039817.1:0-15548 GCA_004027295.1 Dolichotis patagonum | reverse complement strand
TATCATTTCTCTTACATGAGAAACTCAAAGTATAAATATCTTCGAAAAATAAAAGATAGATGGTAGGAAATGGAGGTAGAATTTGGAGATGGGAAGGGGATTTGGGGAAAGAGAGATAAGGGTGGGAGGAAAGGGGAACAGGAATTAAAATGGATTAAGATACAATACGCATGTGTGCCAATTACTCATGATAAGCGTTATTATTTGTAAACATACGCATGCTAATAAATTCTAGAATTAAGGAAGGAAGATTGGTAGAGAAAACAACAGAATAGTGTCCACTGAAATGATTACAATATTCTTTAATTATGAAATGAGATGAGATGGAATGGGACAGGAGCAGACAGCAATGACCCAGTGCGCAGTCCTGCACCGTGAATCCTCCCCTGGTGCTTCCACTCACCTCAGGCGTGTGAACACATACATAATGCATTTTGGTTCTTTCTCTTCCTCTTCCCCACCCACTTCTCTCCCTTCATCTCTAGATCCCCTTTCCCTATTTTCATAATTACTGCAAAATGTATTAACAAAAAGTTTAAATTCCCTCTTGTAGCTATTTTGAAATCTATTTTATGTTAATGTAAAAGATGGTCACCCTACTATGTAATTAACATAAGAAATTCTTATCAAATTGTAACCTCAATCCAATGTAATCTCTCCTTCTGATGACACTTTAGCAGTGCTTTATTGAATTATTCTACAAATGTAAATTTGTATTTTTAACGTTTTTAATAATACTGTAAAGTTTTTAATAACAATATTTTACTTAATTAAACACATACTATAGCAGAAAATGCCTCCTCAGCCAGTATATTTCAGTTGCCCAGTAACAGTTCCTGTTGCAGTTCCAGTTGTTTCTGTCTTTTAGAAATGGCTGGGCACTGTAATGTCTAGCTGGTCACTATGATGTGCATTGTACAAACAAATCAAAGACAGCCAAGTATTCTACCTCTTTATCCAAAAAACCTCCCTCCCATAAAACTACATAAAAACCTCCCTCCTTGGGCCTTGGAGACTTGACATTTTGAGGAACAGCTGATGCCTAGTCAGTGCCTGTCCAACGTTAAATAAATCTGCCTTCAAATCCTGGGTGTCATTTCGGTGTTTCTGTTTGCTGTTGTAATACACACTGTGTGAAAATTTTAGAGTATTCTAAAGAGGAAAAATAAGAAAAAATCACCACCTATTATGTCATTATCCAGAAATAGTGACTGTTTCAAAGACTGACAGTATTTACTTTCAGTCATTTTCCTATGAGAATGTACACTTCGGAACCAATCATTTGCCATATATAATGCTGTTGTTCTCTGCTCTGATTTTTGAATATAAAATTATATAATAAATATTGATTTTAATTTAGAGAAACCTCCACGGTGCATATGCTCACCAGGGTAATCTGAGAACACACGCTGCAAAGGTTGACAGAACATAATGCTGGTGGTGGTGCTGCTGCTGCTGCTAAGATAATCAAGGTTTATATTATTTAGTAATTATTGCATACCAAAAACCAAGCACTTGATATATAATAACTATTTTACTCTTGCAACAAGCATAGGCAGGTATTACATTACTGAATGTCACTTTTATTTTTATTAGTACATACTTGCATGGCATAATGATTATTCCTTGTGAGGACCTGGTACTTGTGTAACACATCTCATTTCTATTTTCATCCCCTTCTCTTCCTTGCCCTCCCCTCACTTCAACTTTTGACCCCTTTCTTATTTGAAAAAAGCTTTATCTCCTTACTCCCTCTTATATGTCCTTAATTTTGCTTTTTAGTTATATTTTGGGTTTCTCCTATTAAGAGAAGCCATTCTGTACTTGAACTTGTGTGCCTGATTTATTTCAGTTCATATTGTGGTCTCATGGTGAATCTATTTTCCTACAAATGACTCAAGCTTAGCCCCTATGGCACAGTACTCTATTGTGCATAGATACCACGTTTCTTTATCCATTCATCTGTTATCAGCTCTAATGAGTTGTGCGGATGTGAACAAAGGCATGCACGGATCACTGTAATATGATGTATTGAACTGTTTTGAGAAGGTACCTAGAAGGGATCAAATGGAATTTCTAATTTTAGTTTTTTGGTGAGTCTCCACATTGATTTCCATACCGGCTGCAGGTGTTTACTTTCCCACCAACAATGTAGAAGGGTTGCATTTTCCTAGCAGCCTCATCAGCTTGCTTTATCTGATTTCCTTAGGATAGCCATTCTTTTTGGAGTAAGATGGAATCTCACTGTTTTTTAGTTTGCAGTTCTCTAATGGCCTGTGATGATACACATTTTTTCATGCATTTATTGGCCATTTGAACTTTATCATCTGAGAAGTGTCTATTTCAGTTGCCAACATTTTCATTTCTGTCTTTTATTTTGGAAGGTCTATTTGCTTTCCTTTTCCTTTTTTCCTCTTTTTCTTTCTTTGTTTTAGTTCTTTTTAATTTTATTTTAAAGAGAATAAAACAAAAGAGGACAGAACCAAGCATATCAGAACAGAACAACATAAGCAACACAGCACTTTACAAGACAACCAGATATTAACAGTAGCTACCATAATGTCTCTTTCTTTGTAATAGTTGAGCATGGCTTCACATACAATAATATCAAACATAACAAAATAGCATAAAGCCATTCAAAAGAATGAAAGAATTTCAGGGCATTCTGAACTGAATAACAGAAAATGATCAATGGCTACTATAATATCTCATTTTCCATAAAAAATTTGTTTACACTATCACATATATTAAAATCCCAATAAGACACAACATGATAGAACTGATGGTAATGTTAGAATAGAAGCATGGTAGGACTTCAAAGCAAGACGATATTAAATCAGCAATGGCTGCCATAACTTTTTTTAGTTCTTTATATTCTACGTATTAGTCCACTATTGCAGGAATGCCTGGCAAATTTTTTCTCGTTCTGTAAGTTGCCTCTTCTTCACTCTGTTCACTATTTCCTTTGCTATGCAGAGACTTTTTAATTTGACGTGATCCCATTTGTCGATTTTTGATACTATTTCTGCTCTGTTCTGAAAGTGCTTGCCTAGGCTTATGTTTAAGGGTTTTACCTGCTTTACCTTCCATCTGCTAAGGCATCCATCTGCTTTAACATTTAGATCTTTCATCCATTTTGATTCTCTTTTAGTACACGGTAAGTGATGTGGGTCTAGACTGAATCATCTGCATCTGGCCAGCCAGTTTTCCAGCACCATTTGTGAAAGAGACTATCTTTCCTCCAGTGCATGTTTTCGGTCCCTTTGTAAAAGATCAAATAGCTGCGTATGTGTGGGGATCTTTTCCATCCTCTCCTAAGTTCTATTGGCTCACGTAACTGTTTTTGTGCTAGTATCATGATGGTTTTTTCACCGAAGTTTTGTAATACGAATTCAGATTTGGGATTGTGATGCCACCTACTTTGCTCTTGCTGCCCAGGGTTGTTTTTGCTATTCTGAGTCTTTCCTAGCTTCGCATGAATTTTAGGATTGTTTTTCTCTAGTTCATTCAGGAATGTTGTTGGTATTTTGATTAAGACTTTTAAAAATCTGTACTTTAGTTTTGGCAGTATGGACAGTTTGACTATATAGTATTGGTTGTACCTAGCAAGGAATAGGGGATGTCTTTCCATTTTCTGATGTCCCACTCAATTTTCTTTTTCAGAGTAGTATAGCTTTTATTGTAGAGGTCTTTCACTTCTTGGTTATATTTCAAGTTTTCTTGATGCTATTGTGAATGGTTTTGTTTTCCTAATTTTTTCTCAGGGAGTTAATTCTTGGTGTACAGGAATGCTTTTGGTTCTTGTGGGTTGATTTTTATATCCTGCTCCACTGCTGAATTTGGTTGTTCATTCTAGTGGCCTTTGGACCTTCTATGTAGAGGACTGTGTCTCTGCAAATAATGGTATTTTGACTTTTTCCTTTCCTAGACATATCCCTTTTGTTTCTCTTGTCTGACTGCTCTCACTACTGCTTTAAATACTATGCTGAACAGGAACATTAATGTTGGACGTCCTTGTCTTGTTACTAATTTTAAAGAAAAAACTTTTAGGTTTTCTCCCATTTAATATATGAGAAGAAGGCTTGTCCTAAATGGCCTTTATCAGATTGAGATTGTACTTGTACACCTATTTTGTTCAGGGTTTTAATCGCAAACAGATGTTGCATTTTGTCAAAACTTTTTCTGTATCTACTGAAATGATTATTTTCCTAGCTTCTGTTTATGTGATGTATTACGCTGAGTGACTGAACTATGTTTACCAGCCTCACATCACAGGTATAAAGCCTTTTCGGTCAAGAATGAATATTCTGTTTACCAGTATCTTGTTGACAATTTCACGTATATTTTCATTAAAGAGATTGGCCTGGAGTTCTCTTTTTGGGTTGGATCCTTGTTTAGTTTTGGAATTAGAGTAATTCTAGTTTTCAGGAATGAGTTTTGGACTATTTCTTCCCTTTCAATTTCATTAAACAATTGGAAAAGTATTGGCATTAGATCCTAATTCTGCAATGAATTCATCAGGAGTTGGACTTGATTTTCTTTTATTGCTGCTCCAATTTCATTGCCTGTTACTGGATTTTTTAGGGTTTTATTTCTTTTTGGTTCAATTTTAGTAATTCGTATGTATCTAATAATCTACCCATTTTTGCTGAATTCTCCAATTTATTGGCATATAGGTTTGTAAAATAGTCGCTAATTATCTTCTGGATTTCACTGATGTCCACCATGATGTCACCTTTTCATTTCTAATTGTATTGATTGATTGTTTTCTTTCAAGTTTCTGGGTAACATTTGCTAAAGAGTTTGTCTATATTGTTTATTCTTTCAAAGAACCAGCTCTTTGATTGACTGATTCTTGGTGTTGATATTTTAATCTCCATTTCATTGATTTTTTTGATATTTATAATTTCCTTTTTTGTACTAGTATTGTGACTATTGTTTTAAGGAAGAGGAAACTAAAGCAAAAAGATAAGACATAGATTTTACAAAGGACAATCTAACCTTATTACACATTAGTGTTCCCTCTGGACAAGGTAGGAGATTGAAACACAGATACACTGCAGGGGAACAAATGACTATACGGTTGATAGAGTCAGCTATCCCTATTGCACAAGCAACATGCATGGTGCATAAGCAGCTAGCATAATAAGCAGAACATTTGACCACAGGCACACTCATATGATTCTGCAATGTGAGCTGACACCCAGGATGATGGAGGAATAGGCCAACTCAGTGCTGTCATAATGAATAAAATGTTACTTGTGGTACAGAAATGCCATTCTCCTATTTTGAGTTCTATAAAAATGACTGCATTTTCTCACAATCATAGTGTATGAGTACACATCTATAACACACGCTACCCACAGTACATGACCGGAAATTGGTTATGCGTGCTCAGTTTAGCATGATGAATGAACTAACACTTAGATGAGATAGAAGACACACAGGTAGGAGAAAAGAGTTACATAGTGAAAATTGCACAAACAGCAGTACAGGAAAAGCAATGTCTGGTCTATGAACAGTAGCAACAGTGAAAGACACTACAACACATGTTCAGATGACCACATGCAAAAAATAAATAAATAGATAAATAAACAGTACTGCTGCTTGAGTATTTGACCATGATGTAGAAATACCTCAAAACATGAACTATCAACCACAATACAGTTACAGACGGCACTTGTACAGCAATTAACTATGGTGCCCTTATTGCTTAGCAAGATGCAATTATTAATGAAAAACACAACAAGCAATGAGTAGCGTGGCAGAAGGAACAGAGGACTTTAGTGCAAAATAGGAAACCAAGGCAGCGCATCAGATGACCATGCTGAACAGATAGCCACCACTAGGAATTCAGCATGTGGCTGAGATATAAAGCAGACAATCCCAGGATGCAAGCTGACAACCACCATAGAGAACAAGGAGACATAATACAAATAAAACAATAGTATTAGCAAATATTTAGCATTCACCATGTACCAGACAGCGATCTAAGCAAGCATTTTACATTTAAGTCTGAATCTTCACAGCAACCCCATGAGGCAGGAGTTAGCATTACTGAACAGTTGAGAAAACAGAAACACGGAGGGGTGGAATGACTTGCTCTGAGACATCAAGCTGTTAAGCGGCAGAATTAGGACTCAGATCCAAGCAGTCTGGTTTCAGAGTCAGCACTGTGCACGTACACTGATGGGACCACGTTTCCACAGATGGATGTGGTACAAGGCTTAAAACACACAGGACACGAACAAATGGCGGTGGCCCAGAAGTACACAGTGAGGTAGCAAAAGTAGACCCCGTAGCACATACTCAAAAGTCCGCGGGGCGTGAGTGGCCACCACAGAAGTCTGAGCATTTGACCGCAGTACACACACAGATGGTGCTGCGACATAAGCTGACATCCAGCGTGTAGGAGTAGATACCTGGGACGGAGGAGGAGGTAAATATATAGAAGTAACAAATAATAGTGGTAAAAAATTACATTCGTGGTACAGAAAATTCCGTTTACTTAGAGAATGGATGGTGATGACGCCTTTTCATGCAATCAGGATGATGAGCACAAAGATAATCATAAGAACTTGAAACACAGTAAAAAAAAAAGCAGAATGTAATGGACATATTCATACAACCACAGAAAATGAGCCAACACCCACTTAGCACCAAGAGAAGATGTATGGTAGAAAATCACTACGAGTGGAGAACTCACAGGTGGATATAAGGTCCAAACATCTCAATACATGAATGTCTATTTCAAAAGCAGGTAGCAAGGGAACACAGAGACACACCACGGGACATGCACAGTTCATGAAAGCCATGGGCAGTGCTTGACCATTTGATCAGGATGTACATAAGTGCACAAAACAATCTACACTATGACACAGACGTCATGCTACAGGGGTTAAAAGACATAGATTTGGCACACAAAGTTGTTTACTTGTGATGCCCACTCAGATAGATACTGTGCCTTACAGAAGAGCCATTGAACAAGAGTAAATAGCTTCACTGAGTAAGTAGATGTTGGGTACACCAACAAGGGCCTGAAATCATAGGCTCAGATGATCATGTTACATGAATACCCAGCACTAATATTTACGCATTTGACTGTGATGCTTGTCTACACAAACGAGAAGTCACAGGATGAATCAGAAGTGAAGATGCAGTGACAAGCAGACATGATGCCACATACCCTAAAATGTACGTGGTTAGTGATTAATAAATCATAACTTCCTTTGGCCTAGGAAAAGATGACAATGATGAAATATTGAAGCCAAAGGTACACGCTTAAACAGCCAAGGCACAGGAATAGCTACCATAGGCATTTGAGCATTTGACTGTCATGCAGAGACAACTCCGTGATACAAGACTACACAGTGTAAGAAAAGGCAGGAGTGATGCAGAGTAAAGATCTATGTAAAAGGAACAAATAATCACAAAACACAAACCGGTGTGTCCATGATGCACAAAACACCATTTCCAGTAGAGTAGTAGGCAGCGAAGGTTCCTGCTCAGGAACCATGGGGTATGAGCAGACAAGCATGCTGCGTGCTCAGACAACCATGGTGCATGAGCAAAAACCTATAAAGAACACAAAGGCAGGTGGACCTAGCACAGGAACAACTAACCTAATAAAGAATATGCCCAGACAGACAAGCTGGAGAAATCGAGGAAACCTAATGTGTGAAAATGCCAGGAGGAATAACATGGCACATCCCCAGACAATCGTGGCGCATGAGTAACTACCACCGAGGAGTGAGCACTTCACCATGACGCACACCCAGACATTCCAGGAAAGGAAACCAACGATGATGATATAGAGGCAGACAAAGAAAGAAGAGAGTAACCATGAAAGAGCTCAAGGACATCAAACAGTGAAGTGGTAAGAGCCACAAAACAATAGTACCAGAGCTAATATTATATAGAATTAGAGATGGCAAAGATACAAAGAGACACTTCCATGGCATAGGCTCATACCGTGGTGCTTCAAACACCCCAGTGTTTGAGTATAATGCACACATAGATGACTTCATAATTTGAGCTGATAATCATTATACAGAATCAAATGGCACAGTATCACAGTATCACCATCACCATCATCATCATCATCATCTCATGTCTTTTGTAATGTGCCAGTTAGTGTTCAAAGTATTTCACATGTAATAATTTATAAAATCTTCACAACAGCCTCATAAGGTCTTCGTTTTGTCACTTTGTGGGAAACTGAAGCAGGAATCCATGAAGCACTATGTGTAAGATCCCATAACTAGTAAATGGACAATCCAGGATGCAAAACCAGTTATTATGGCCTCATTATTCATTTTCTGAAGTATGACAATAAATGACAATATGCTGTGATTCTTTTGACAGGCATGATACAAGATTTAAAAACAGAGTAGATGAATGAGTGGCATTTATCCAGAAGCAGATGGCAGTGTTGCAAATGTAGACACCATAGCACATGCTCAAACATCCGTGGTGCATAAGCAGCCACCACAGGAGTCTGAGCATTTGACCACGGTGCACACACAGAAGATCCTGCGGCATGAGCTAGTACCACGCTATAGGCGTACACACTGGTGACAAAAGAGAGCAAGACTCATTTCTGTAGTAAAAACCAGTGCACAATCATATAGATGGCACAGAATATTTCTTGCCAATAAAAGACTAGACGATGGCTGTGAATTTTCACACAATCTGATGTTGAATTAGAAATCCTTAGGGCAACTTCAAAAACAGTGTGTAGAAATTCAAGATGCATGTTAATATTATGATAAAAATGAGCCGACTCACATATGAAAGATGGGATAGATATGGTATCTCAAGAAATAATCACATAGTGAAAATTGCTCATATGACAAAAAAAAGAAGGCATGGGATTGGCCGACAGAGAAATGATGCAAGATGCTGAGATGACTAAAACGCAAGACAAGCTTCGCTGAATGTGTGCTCAAGATGTACAACCACGTACCTACAGAAAATAGCTTGTATGACAGAGGTGCAGACGGACATGGTACAGAAATGCACTGTGCTGTGAGTCCTCCTTGAGAGGATATGGTATGTAGTCACAAATAGCCATGCAAGCAATGGACGACTTTGGTCTAACAGAAGATGAAAATGATACAAAAGGAGACTCACATGGACATGACGCCTTAGCAAAAGGAACCATGGAAGGGCTGGGGCTGTAGCTCACGGGTCGAGTGCTTGTCAAGCATGAATGAATCCTTGGGTTCATTACCTGGTACCACAAAAAAACTGGTCAGTGACACAAAGGGTTTGTGTTTAGGCTTCATATACACTCAAAATATCCTGTTACGTGACTGAATACTATGATACTGTTAGTAGATGTGATACAAGAGCAGTTGATAAAAATGGGGAACACATCCCTTGTGCAAAAACTCATGACCGCAATCCAAGAATTAATATCTATGTTATTAGATAGAGATGTTGTCCAAGAATTAATATCTATGTTATTAGATGGAGATGTTGTCATTCTCCACACAGACCACGATGCTGCTTTTTTTATATGCTCATGATGAGTGATCAACACTCATCGTGTGTGCACTGATAACCCCAGTTTTTATGATTTTCGTCTAGAATGTTCTGCCAAACACACGTGGGGGGGCGCTTTGGGAAGGTGATTGAATCATGCGGGTGCTGTATCCATCAGTAGTTTCATCTACTAGTGAGTTCAGCAGCTGAGTGCGTTGATGGGAGCTGGGGCCTGGCTGCCCTCTACCTCTCCACCCCTTCCCAGGCTCTCCCTTCTCTCTCTGCTTCCTGAGCAGCACAATGTGAGAAGCTCTCCCCCACCAGACCCTTTCATCATGTCACTCCTGAGCTGACGTCAGCCAGCCTTGGTCTGAATGCTCTAAAACCTGGGAGCCAAATAACTTCTACCACTTTAATTTGTGGGTACTGGGCAAATGACAAATTGACTAAGACAACACCCAGTGAAAAAATCCACAGTGTGCAAACAGCTGGATACTCTACAGGTTTGGTGTTCATTCAGTCACACATCTCTATTCAATATCTGCAACATAAAATCAAGTTTTCAATCTTGGAAAAGATTGCCACGGTGCAAAATGGGTGCACGTGCTGCATGCTCAAGTAACTACTGTCCGCAAACAGCAGCCTCTTCCGTTTGAGTGTCTAGTCATGAAGCATACCTCGGCAGCCTCAGAGTGTGAAGTGTCAGTGATAATACAGGAGGATATCGCACAAGAAACTACCCAGAATGCAGGCCCATCTGATGATGATCCACGGTAGACAAAGAAAGAGCAACAGTGAAACGGGAGAGAGAGGCGCCTGACACATGAGTTAGTATAAATGCTGGAAAATGTGATATTTATGACAGAGAAGCTATCACAGGTCAAGCTCAGACCCTGGTGGTGTATGAACAGACAACACCGTGGTGCTTGTCCAGAAATTCAGAGGGACATATGCCTGAGTTAGAATCCATAATGCAAAAGCAAAGGTCTTCAAGTGCAGAAATCATTATAGAGTGGGTTGTATTTTATCATGGCAGCCCCTAGAAGCAAATATAAATAGTATTGTTACAAAAAGAAATGCCACACCACATGCTCAAATGACTGTATGGTATATAAATACCTCCCCCAGTCGTTCTGTCATCTGAATAAGACGTACTCAGAAAATCCCCTGAACGCTATCAGGACACCATAGCAGCCGTGGTATGCCCTGCTCACAGCCATCTATTACAAGTAGAATGTTGCAATTTGCAAGCGTCAAACCACAATAATGTATCACACAGTGTAATCAGGAAATGCAGTGAACATGACACATGTGAGACTGTTGCCAGGGTAACCTGCCACACAAGAAATAATCAAAAACATACAGCAAATGTTTGTATTTTAGAAAATGTATTACAGTAAAAGGTACATTGCAGTTAATTCCGCCTCATGCGGATGCATCATTCTTCCCACTTTCTGAAGCAGTTCTGGAAGTGCCCTGTGTCTCTACCAACAGCAGAATGAGGCAGGATGCGGGGGTGACTAAGATGTAAGAGGAGTTTCACTGGATGCATGTTTATGCTGCACAACCACACACCTACGGAAAACAGCCCATCTGACCAGAGCTATGGTGAATTCTACCGCCAAGCGCCCTCTATGGAAAGGCGGGCCAGACAAAATGCTGCAGGGTGTCCCCATCCACCATACTCATAAGGTATGGCACCGTGCGACTTCTGGCTCTTCCACAAAGTCAGAATGACTGTGAAAGTTAAATATTTTGAATTAATTCAGAACACTGATATAGCCAGTAGAGCACAGCACAATTAAAGACAATCACCAAGGAAGACTTCGGGATAGCAAGAAAGACAGGGGAAGCATTCAAAGTGAGGGCCAGTATTTCAAGTGAGATTAATGACAATGTATCTTTTAGTGAGGTTAATTGTTTTATTTAAGCATTTAATGTATGTTTCAATCATACCTTGCATCTTTACACTAAACTTTACATAGAAAAATCACACACTAAGATAACGATAAGGGAGAGAGCAACATAAACAGCTGGCCAGGGAGTGCTAAGTTAGCTGGGAGTAAGAAACTCTGGCGGGCTATTACAACATATGGTTAATACAGACAACAGTAATGTGCGGTATATTTCAGAAGGCTAGAAGAAGGCAATTTGAATATTTTCACTTTTAAAAATGATAAATGTTTGCAGATATAGACGTGTTTAGCCTGATTTAACCATTATACAACGTAAAAAGGTACCAAAATGCAATACGGTAAACACAACATTTGCTTTGATGTTGAGGACGCAGTAAATAATAAAGTTACTGACAATGAGAATCATGTTAAAGATACCAGAAGACAAGAAAAAAGACACCAAAGGCCACAATAAAGGGGGAGAATCAAATAATTGTAATGAAAAGGTTATGGAACATGAACCTAAATTTGCCATTCCATACAAAACAAAAGTAAATAATCATAGCATTGGAACAGACAGTATGTAAATAAAAGTAGACAACTGTATTCTGAGAAAAACAAAGGTTCATGAACAGGTGGCCCAAGTATCTGAAAGAGAATGTTAGTACATTATGTCAAAACAGCTTCTGGCCGGACATGGTGGCACACACTTGTAATCCCAGCCTTGGGAGGCTGAAGCAGGAAGATTATTGCAAGGTCGAGGCCAGCCTGGGCTACAAAGTGAGATCAATGCCAATCTGAACGGCATAGCAAAACCCTGTCTCGAAAATAAATAAACAAATAAATAAATAACGGCTTCTGTGTGTGAGCCATGGTTTAGGAGCAGGTATCTCTAAATATAAAAACACGCAACTACGTATGCACTCAAAATGCTTTAGTGTATAAGCAAGCATGGCCTGGAAGGGAATGAGATGGCCACAGTAAGAACACAGAAAAGAACAACATAATCACGGTGTGAGGAATGCATTTCTGAGATGTGTGTGGAAATATTTATATTATATAAACACATAGTCAATCAACAAGTGGGAAAGAAACTTTTAAAGACTTGAGGTACAAAAAGGGTTTGAGTGTTGACTTGGGAAGAACCACTCTCTGGTAAGGTAATAAACCAGTTATCAAAGGCAAATTTCCCTGTCTAGTAAGGACCACGCACACTGGGAATAGGGTGAGAGATAGCTTAGAATGATCACCAGTGCTAATTCTTGGGAACAATGACCATTTGAACAAGCAGAATAAATGCTTAAAGAAACGCTGTTTCATTTACTTATTCACATTCTGGGCAAATATTTTACAACTGTGTTCAGTTCTAACAACACAACATTTAAGAAAATAGACAAATTCTCAACTTCAAGGAGTGGATAGCTTACACGGTGAACTGGGAATGATACAGCACGATTTGAGGGATGGAGGGTGATATTATGAAAGAAGTGACAGCGGAAGTGAGAGCCAAAAACCGAGTAAGAATTGGTAACGTTCCGATTGAATAAAGAGGAGGAAGATTCTTCTATCATGTATGAAGGTGAAAACAGAAAGAGACAGTGTCATTGCTAGAAAATGTAAATGTAGTTGAGTTATCCTGGAGCGGAGATGAAGAGTGGGCAGAAATAAGGCCAGAGAGTAAGTAGAAACAGCTCAGGCATGCCCTTGTAAGCCATTTTGAAGAGCATGAGTTTGATTTTTTTTAGTTTATTTAAGTGTATGGGTACAATTTAAGTGTGCATAATGATCACACTCATTTTAGGGAATTTGTATCTGTACGTGATATATCGTGATTCCTCTTTTGTTCCGTTCCCATCCTTCCTTTCAAACCACCTTCCCCTCCCCATTCCCTAAGCTTTGTTTTCATCTTTTCTTTCTCATTTTTTCTCTCTTCCTTCCGGTCCCCCTACCCCCTCCCTAGCCCTCTTTTCCTTTTGAACAGTTTCTGCCTACCTCACAATATTTATTGTACATCTCTATTCCTACTTATATTTTCAGTTTCTCACAGCAGAGAAACAATGTGATATTTACAAGTGTGTCCAACTTATTTCACTGATGACTGTGGCCTCAAAGTCCATCCATTTACTTATAAGTGTCTCGATTTTAGCTTTCTTTATGGTAGAGTAATACTCCATTAAATATATTTTTAAAATACATCTTTTTTATCCAGTCCTCAGCTGATGGGCATTTTGGGTTGTTTCCAAAATTTAGCTACTACAAACTGTGCTGCTATAAACATGGATGTGCATATATCACTGTGATATGATGCTTTTAATTTTTCAGGAAGATAACAAGAAGGGAAATACCTGAGTTAAATGGAACCTCTAGTCCTAGTTTCTTAAGGAATCGCCACTGATTTCCACAGTGGTTTTACCAGTGTACACTCCCATCAACAGTGGAGAAGGGTTCATTTTTTCCCCACAGCCTCACCAGTATTTATTAATTAGTCATTTTCTTGATTGTAGCCATTCTTTCTGGACTGAGATGGAATCCTGGTGTTCTTTTAATTTGCATTTCTTGACTGATCAGTGGCATTGAACATTTTTTCATATATTTGCTTGCCGCTTCTGCTTCCTCATTTGATAAGTGTCTATTCATCTCAGATGCCCATTTTTGGATTGGTTGTTTGAAATTGGAGGGTCTAATTTTTTCAGTTCTTTATATGTTCTAGATATTGCTTCTTTGTCTGAAAGACACCTGGCATAACTTTTTCCTGCTCTGTGGGTTGTCTTTTCACTTTGTTGCTGATTTATTTTGCTGTTTAAAAGCTTTTCAATAAGATGAGATTCCAGCTGTTGAGTCTTTGTAATATTTCCTGTGCAACTGAGGTTTTGTTCATAAAGTCTCTGCCTACACCTATGCCTTCAAGAGTTCTACCTATTTTCCAGAAGATTTGTTTCTGATTCAATATTTAGATATTTGATCCATTTTCATTTTAGTTTAGTGCATGGTGATAGACATGGATCTAGTTTTAGTTTACAGCATGTGGAAAGCCAGTTTTTCCAGCATCATTTATTAAAGTGTCTTTACTTCTTCCAGAGAACATACTTGGCCTTTTAGTCAAAGATTAGGTGGCTAAGTGCATTTAGAGTTGTTTCTGCATCTTCTGATCTGTTCCATTGATCCTCATGTCTGTTTTTGTTCAGTACCATGCTGTTTTTATCACAGTAGGTTTGTAGTATAATTTCAAGTCAGTGAATGTCATGCCCCCAACTTGCCTTTGTTGCTTAGGGTTCTTTTTGCTATTCTAGGCCTCTTTTGGTACCAAATAAATTTTAATAATAGTTTCTCTAGTTCTGTGAGGCATGCTAGTGGTATTTTGATTGGGGTTAGTTTGATTTTTAAAGAAAACAATACAGTGAAGTTTGTTGTTACAGTTAGCAGATTTGATTGGAGAGAGATTTCAATTTCCCAAGTGCAGATTTGGCTTAAAAAGGTACAAGCAAAGAAAAGATCAGAAGTAAAATGATGCTGGGGAATAGAGAAATAATTTGGACTCAGATGTAGTGAAGCAACTCTGAAATAGCTGGAAAAACAACAACAAAATTTACAGGAAGAATATTGAAGCTCTTCTCATAAAGCCTAGATGGATATTGAGGGAACCCTGGTGGCTTACTCTTGTGACAAACAGCATCATGAGACAGCACCATACCACATAATTTTTTGAATGTGTAAAAGTTGTTCTTACAGTCATCAATTTATGTTTTATTATTTGGTTAAAAATAATCATTTAAATTATATAGCTGTGGCTCTATTAGTGTGGCTCCAAGATTTCGGTGCCACAGTCTTCACTCTCCAGTATTATGACTGTAAATATACAGAATTGTTGGTAATCAACTGACTTTAAGATACCAATATTATCCAAGATTCTCATTGGTGGTTCCAATGTAATTTCACGGGCCTTTAAAAGTAGAACAGAAAGACAGAAGAAGAAGAAGCAGCAAGATTCAGAGCATGGGAGAAATTCAGGGTTATATTGCGGAAGGTGAAAAGGATCCATACAGCATGGAACATACGTGTGCCCTCTAGCTGAGAAAAACGTTTGGCCAATAGCCAGCAACTGGGGACCTCAGTTCAGCAAGTTTACAAATGTGAAACCTGTCAACACCCTGCGTAAGCCTGAAGAAG
>PVJX010039816.1:0-15548 GCA_004027295.1 Dolichotis patagonum | reverse complement strand
ACATTATGGAATCAGCACTGGGTATTGTAGTGTCTCTTTTTTTTTTCAAAGTAGTTGTTTATTTCAACATATGCATTCACTATTTCTTTCACTATTTTTATCAATTCTTCTTTTACCTGGGCAAGTATTTCTGGTTTGAATTTCTCCATAGCTTTCCCTATTTGGATATTTATTTCATTTGATATCATTTCAGACATTTCAGGTGTATAGCTTCTTTTTTCTTCCATGTACACGGCTTCTAAGCTTTCTTGGAGAGGGCTAGGGCTTTGAGCCTGCCTTTTGGTCTTTCCTTTAGTCATTTTTCTGTATTTCCTTACTTTGAGCGGTGTTCCAAAGCTTTCTCTGAATGTGTGGTGAATTACCTCTAACACCCTCAGTTCATGGAGGGGCAGTGGCTCCCCTACAGGCTCTTAGCCTCCTCTCAGGGTCCTAACTCCCCTCTGTGGGCTCCTGGCTCCATAATTTGTTAGGTGAATGCTTGGTGTGGTCACCCCAGAGCCTGTGGAATCTCAGGCAGGCCAGGCCACCGTGTTTTGTCCCAGGCAGGTCTCCAGGAGGTTCTCTGAGAGAGAAGGGTGGGCTTACATGTCCCAAAGAGTCAGGTCAGAGTGTTGGTTTCTGAAAAGTTCCCGGTCCCAAACAGACATGGCCTAGATGCCAGTCTCCACAATATTCCCAATCCAAACACCTCAGGGGACTCTGTGTGTCCGAGAGTTTTGGGTCCCAAAGAGACAGGCCTGGATGCTGCTTTCTGTGAGACTTCCTGGGGGTGAAGGGTGGGGCTACGGGCCCATACATACCTGGCCCATATGCTGTTCTCCAGGCAGTTCCCTGTGAATGAAGGGCGGGCCTACCAGTCCCAAACAGTCGCGCTGAGATGCCGGTCTGTGCAGACTTTCGATCCAAACAGCCCGGGCCACTCTGCGGGTCCGAGAGGTTCGGGTCCCAAACAGACAGGCCATGATGCTGCTTTCTGGGAGACCCAGTTCTATTTTTCTTTGTTGACTTTTCATCTAATTGATCTATCTCTTTGTGACAGTGGGGTATTAATTTCCCCTATTATAGTTGTGTTCTTGTGTATTTGCTTCTTCATGTCCATTAGTATTTGTCTTATATAGTTGGGTCCTCTTGTATTTGGTTTATATATGTTTATAATTGTTAATTCTTCTTCTTGAAGTTTTCCACTTACAAATATGTAGTGACATTCTTTATATCTTTCAATCATTTTAGGTTTGAAGTTCACTTTGCCTGAAAACAGAATAGTTACCTTTGCTTTTTTATTGGTTCCTGTTGCATGGAGTACTATTTTGCATCCTTTTACTTTTAATCAATTAGTTTCCTTTAGAATCAGATGTGTTTCTTGTATAAAGCATATTGTGGAATCCTATTTTTTGAACTATTCTGTCAACCTATTTCTTTTGATAGGTGAATTGAGCCCATTTATATTTATGGATATAACTGATATTAGCTCAACTTTGCCATGATATTTTCCTGTTTTTTGTTTTCTGCTTTTCCCCCTTATTCAATTGCTTGCCCTTCTTGGCGATTTCTTTCTGTTTTTGTTCTGGAAGTTGTGGTCATTCTTATCTCTATCTAATAGGTCTTTCAATACTCTTTGTAGAGTTGGTTTGGTGGACTTGAATTTCTTCAGTTCTTCTTTGTCATAGAAGTATCTTGTTTCCCATTAAATTTGAATTTTGCTGGGTACATCAATCTGAATTGAAAGTTTTGTTTCAGGGCATGAAATACTTCACTGAAAGCTCATTTTAAATTGAAGGTTTGCACTGAAAATTCTGCTGTGATATAGATACGCTTTCTTTGATAAGTGAGTTGTGTCATTTCTCTAACTGCTGTTAGTTTTCTGTTTTTATGTGGTATGTCTGGGATCATAAGTATTATATGTCTGGTGTGGATTTATGTTGATTGTGACTCTGTGGCATTCTGTATGCCTCACTTATCTGCATTTCAGATTTTTCTCCATGTTTGGGTAATTTTCTGCTATTACTTCTGTGCATAGTTTACCTATGTTATTTGCATTGACTCCTACATCTTCATGGATGCCTGTTAGTATTGTATTCCTTCTCTTGACATCATCTTGAAGTTGCTCTATTGTCATTTTATACTTCTTTGTTGCTTTTAAATGTTCTAAACTTTCTTGATTGCTAACTGTGATCCTGTCTCAAGGTCCATAATTGTATCCTGAGCTTCATTTAAACCATTTTCCCAGCTTTCAACAGAAGTTATTGTTTCTTGGGTATATCTTTGAATTTGTTTCATGGATTTTGCTTGTTTTCTATATTGTTCACTTGAAGTTTCAATCAATTTACTATATTTCAGTATTTTTTATCTGTTTCTTCTCTGGCTATGCTGAGCAACTCCTTTACTAAAGTTATTATTTCTGTCTTTACATGGGAAACTTTTTCTAATTTGATTTCCTCTAGTCTCATGGATTTCTTTGTTTGTTTCATTTTCTAGCTTTTCAGAGATATCTGCTGTATGACTTTATAGTCCTCTATTTCAGTGTTGCCTGTAACTGCTCCTGCTAAACTAGATGTTTGATATTGCATTTTACTTTTTCATTTTGTCCATTTTCACCTTTTGGGGTATTTGGTCTTTCAATCTCAATAGTCTCAACTGTAGGTAATGTGTATCTTAGGGTGCTACTGTGTTGTTGATGTTTGTCTGATTGTTGATTAACACAATGTAGAGGAGGGCCATTCACCTAAATTTCTCCTGCAGGGCCTGTTGGGTGAGTCCTTTATTCTTTGTGGGCTGACTAGCCTAAGAGTATTGATGTAGGTCAATCCTTAGTTCCTGCTGGTACTATGTCTTCAGTTATTCTAGGTCACCAGATGTCCGTGTCTATAGTGTTTGTGTCGACAGAGGCCCTACTATGTCATTGGGTGTCTCATAAACCCTTTTGAACTCCTCCAAGTTTGGGGAGGCCCTATTGGCACATTCCTCAAACTTCCTCATATTGTCTATGTGGAGGAGAGAATCATCCACCCTCTTGCCAAGCTCACAAAGATCTCACAGTTGGAGGCAGCTTTACTACTGCTTCTATTTATCCACTGAAAAAGTCTATTTTAGAGGGAAACTCACTACACTGACAGAAGCCTGCTGAGGTCTTCTGTTTGGGTGAGGGGTTACTGAGTCTCCCATTAACCCAGCATGGTCAATCCACTGCAGTACAAGGTGTTGGCAGAAGGTGTGGGAGCCAAAGATCTACAGCAATACTAGGTCCAGGAGTTGAAGGGGGTCCCCAGGGCAATCCATCTGAGGTCAGCAGTCTGTGCATGTTGTGTCATGTGGGAAGTGCCTGGGGGCAGGTGGGCTGACCAAAGGGTTGTTCAAATTTGGAGGTCCATGCACAGAACAGGGTACATGGGAAGTGTGCTGGATAGAGGTGGGCCAGAGCAGAGGACAGCCCATCTGAGGTCGGCAGTCTGTTTGTAGTAAAGGGAGCCCAGGAAGCCAGCCAAGAGCAGGTGGCCTAGGCCAGAGCGTGGTCCTTTCAAGGTCAGTGGTTCATGCATGTCTGAGGCCCTGCAGGAAGCATGCTGGGTGGAGGAGGGCCAGGTCGGTGAGTGGTCCATCTGAGGTCAGCAGTCAGTGCACTGGGCAGAGGCAGGCCAGACTGGAGGACAGTCTTTGGGAAGTTGGTGGTCTGTGTTTGGCAGAGTGTGCATGGGATGTGCACTGGGTGGAAGTAGACTTTTAAGTCTTTCAAGCAGATATCAAGATGGGGCATAGATGGATCAAATGGAAACTATATTTTTAGTCTCCCAAGGAATCTGCATATTGATTACCATACTGGTTGTACCAGTTTACACTCCCACCAAAAGTGGACAGGTGTTCCTTTTTCCCCATATCCCTGCCACCATTTGTTATTGATTGCTTTATTGTCAATGTTCATTTTTTCTAGAGTGAAATGGAGTCTCTATGCTGATTTAGTTTGCATTTCTTTAATGCCAAGTGATGTTAAACATTTTTTATATATTTATTTGCCATTTGTTCTTCTTCATTTAAGAAGTGTCTATTTGTGTCAGATGCTCATTTTTAGTTTGGGTCTTTAAATTCAGGGTGGAATTGATTTGAGTTCTTTATATATTCTTTATATCAGTCCTTGCCTGAGAAATAGTTGTTAAAATATTTTTTTTTCATTCTGTGGATTGTCTCTTCACTCTGATGGTAGTTTCATTGCTATACGAACCTTTTTTGTTACTACAAGATCATAGATGTTGACTATTTGTAATATTTTCTGTGCAGTTGGGTTTTTGTTCATAAAGTCTTTGCATACTCCTGTGTCTTAAAGTTTTACCTATACTATCTTCAAGCAGATTTAACATGTTGGTTTTAATATTTAGATCTTTTATTCATTTACACTTTAGTATAGTGCAAGGTAATTTATATAGGTCAAGATTTAATCTTTGGCATGTAGAAAACCAGTTTTTAATTAGAAAGATTATCTTTCTTCCAGTGAGGGTAATTGGCCCATTTATCAAATATAGCTGTGTGTGCATGGGTTTGTTTCTGCATATTTTCCATTCATCCTCAGGTCTGTTTTATTTGCAAGTATCTTGCAGTTTTCATCACAGTACATTTGTAATATGACTACAGATCTGGGTTTGTGATAATTACTGCCTGTCTTTGTTGCTCAGAATAACTTTTGATATTATAGGTCTCTTTTTCTCAGAAGAACTTTTGCTATTGCAAATATCTTCCCTTGCCAAATAAATTTTAAGATTGTTTTCTCTAGTTCTATGAGATATGATGCTGGCGTTTGATTACAATTGTATTAAATCTGCATAGGAGTTTTGGACGTATGGCCATTTTCACTATATTAGGTCCCCTTTTCCAAGAACAGAAAATATTCTTCCATTTTCTAATATCATTTTTGATCTCCTTTTTTGAATGCTGTAATTTTCAGTGTACAGGGCTTTCATTTCTTTTGTTCAATTAATTCCTAAATGTTTCATTTTTTCTTGACGCTATTGTGAAAATGTGGTTTTCCTAGCTTGTCTATCAGTGAGTTTATTCATGTATATGAATGTTATTGATTTTTCAGTGTTGACTTTGTATCTAACTACAATACTGAATTTGGTTACTAAATTTGTGTCTTTTGGTGGAGTTTCTGGGGTCCTCCATGTAGAGTATCATATCATTTTCAAATAATAATTATTTAATATTTTCCTATCGATATTTCTTTTGTTCTCTTTTCTAATTGTTCCAGCTGATTTTCCAGAACTCTGCTGAGCAGAAGTGATGATAGTGAGTATCCTTATCTTGTTTCTGATTTTAGAGTGAAGTCTTTCAGTTTTTGACTGTATAGTATGATGTCGACTATCATCTTGTAAATGTCTTCTATCAGATTGAAAGACTTTTAATTCTTATTTTATGTAGTTTTGTTTATCATGAGTGGGTGTTAGACTTTGTCAAATGTTTTTTTTTCTGCATCTATTAAGATGATCATGTTATTTTGGCCTTTGGTTTTGTTAATATGGCATATGACATTTATTGGTTTGTATATGTTCAACCACCGCTGCATAGCTGGGACGAATCCTATCTGGTCATGGTGTATAATATTCTTGATGACTTGCTGCATTCTGTTAGCACGTATCTTATTGAGAATTTTTGCATCTAGATTCAGTAATGAGGTTGGCCTATAGTTTTCTTTTTGGTTGGATCTTTTTCTCATTTTGGTATCAGGGATAAAGCTTTCTTCCAGGGTAAGTCTTGTAATTTTGCTTCCATTTCAGTTTTAATGAATAATTTGAGTACTTTAGGCATTGAATCTTCTCTCAAATTCCTGTAGAATTCAGCAGTGAACCCATCAATACCTAGGCTTTTCTTTGTTGGTATTTTTTAAACCACGTTTTCAATTTCACTGCCTGATACTGGGTTATTTAGAATTTTTATATTTCTTGATCCAGCTTTGGAAATTCCTATGTGTCTAGGAATCTGTCTATTGGTTCTGAATTTTCTATCTTATTAAGTTCTCAAAATATATATGATGGATCTTCTAGATTTCTGCAGGATCCATTGTAATTTTGCCCTTTGCACTACTAGTTGCATGGATTTTGGATTTTTATTTCCTTTTTTACAAGAAAGATTGGCTAAGGGTTTGTCAGTCTTGTTTAGGCTATCACAGAACCAACTCTTCAGTTCATTGATTCTTTGTATTGTTTTCTTATTCTCAATTACATTAATTTCTGCTGTTCTCTTTATAATTTTCTGTCTTGTATAGGCTCTGGATTTGACATGCTCTTCTACTTGTAGAAGTTTGAGGTTCAATATAAGGTTATTTATTTGAGGTCAGTGTGTTGTTCTGATATGGGAATACACTGTTATTAAATTCCCTCATATAAGTGCCTTCATTGCATCCCACAATTTCCTGTATGTTGTACTGTCATTATTGCTTAATTGTAGAAACTGTCTAATTTCTTCTTTAATTTCATTTGTTTCATTGATTGCTCAGTAAGATATTATTTAATTTACATGTGTTGATGCAGTTTTTGTGGTTTCTTTTGCTATTGATTTCCAATTTCATTGCACTATGATCTGATAGTATGTGTATTATAATTTCAATTGTTTTACATTTACTTAAGCATGTTCTATGAAGTAGTACATATTCTGTTTTGAAGAAAATCCTATGTACTGCTGACAAGAATTAGTATTTTGCTTTTACAAGGTAGAATGCTGCAGATATAAACTAAGTTCATTTGATCAAATGTTTAGTTCATCTCTTGTATTTCTTTGTTGATTTTTTTTGTCTACGTTCATCTCTCTAATGACAACAGCAGGGGATTGATGTTTCTCGTTAAAATTGTGTTGGTGCTTTTTTGTATCTGTATGTGTTTGTTTTATATAGTTCAGTGCATCATTATTTCATGCATGTATATTTATCTTTATTATGTGTTTCTCTTGTATTGTCCCCTTAACACTAATATAATGACCTTCTTTGTATCTTTTTATCAGTCTTGGCTTGAAATCCAGTTTGCCTAAAGATAGAAGCAAAAATCTACTCCTGCTTTTTTCTGGGTTCTTGTTACATGGAGTTATTTTTTTTCTATTCTCTTATTACTTCTTTTTGGGTTAAATATATTTCTTGTATGCAGTATATTTTTGGGTCATGTTTCTTGATCTTTTTTGTTAATGTTTCTTTTCATTGGTGAATTGAGACCAATTACCTTGTTATTTGTAACTGATATGTATTGGTTTATCTATTCATATTCATTTTCCTGATGTTCCATTTGTTTCTCTTCTGTTTATTGGCTTGGTGTACATGGTGGATACATTATATCAGGATTTCTTCAAAGCTTGTTGGAGTATTAGTTTTTGGTTATGAATTTCTTCTTTGTTACTTGTCATGGAACTATCTTTTTTCTCTATTAATTATGACAGATAACTTTGCAGGATATATCTGTCTGGGTTGGAGGTTGTTTACATTTGGGACTTGAAATATTTCATTGTAAGCTCTCCATAAATTGAAAGTTGTGTTGAGAAATCTGTTGTGGCTCAGATGGGTTTTCCTTTATAGGTGATTTGTTTCTTTTCTCTAACAGCTTTTAATATTCTGGTCTTGTGTTGAATTTCTGGAGTCATGACTATTATGTGACATGGTATAACCCTTTCCTGATCATGTCTAATTCTGGTTCTATGTGCCTCATTTACTTCTATATTAAATTATTTTCCCTTGCTTGGGAAGTTTTCTGGTATTACTTCTGTGAAGATGTTTTCTAATATCCTTTTTGCTTTCTTCTAATATTTCATTGATTCCAATCAATCCAGTGTTATTCTTATTTCCCTCATCTGGCATTTGTTAGACTGATTTTTTATGACACTTTGTTATTTTAAAGAAGTCTTTCATTTGTTGACTCTATCCAAAAAAACTGCCTTCTAAATCTGATATTTTGTCCTCACATTGGTTCATTCTGCTGTATTTACTCTCAATAGAATTTTAAATCTGTTATTTATTTTTTGAATCTCTTTTATGGAATCCAGGGTTTCCCTGTGTTGGACATTCATGGTTTTCATCATTTTCCTAAGCTCCTCTAATATTTGTTTTTGTTATCTACTCTAAATTCACCAACCATGTCCTTTATTATGGTCCTCATATCCTTAATGAACTGCTATTTTTTCTGACTTAATTTTGGAGATACCCTTTTATCTGCATTGGTACTTCTGCTGTTACAATTTGAGAAAGACCACCTGGGTAGCTTTTGATTTCTTCCACTTCAATGCTCCCTGGACTTTCCTTTGTTGAGGCTGAGAGCTGGGGTTCTGTCATGCTTCTGTGTTTTCTCATTTTCTATTTTTTAAATTATATATTCTTTGTTGATGTTTGTAAGTTGCATATGATAGCTAACTTTATTACTAGCATGGAAAACTCATTAGGAGATTATTACCTTTCAGAAATATCTGTTACATGCAGCTAGCTTTTAACATGTTAGTCTGTCCTAAGATATTGCCTCTTTGACTTGTTAAGGATTAAAGGTTAGCATGTGTTTGACCTAGCATCCAGTTCCTTGGTAATGGACTGTGGTATTGCTTATGATGCTCAGAAAATCTCTGTATTTGGTAAACAGGGAAGAACTACTGATCACAGCTATGTTATGTTGGCTAAAATAGTATGACCAACCATAACAATAGCATCAAGCACATTCTAGAAAATTATTATGGTAACTTTTAATTTGCCACCTTTAACCACCAGTACAAGCTTTATAATTATACAATGACATTTAAAATTGGTGAGAAAACTATGTATAGTCAAAATCTATTTATGAAAACCATTTTACCCTCAGGAGTTAAATTTCAAAGCAATAAAAGGAAAAAATAGAGAAATAGAAGAGAGAGTAGAAAATAATTTCAAAGATAAAGTAAGATTACTCAAATTTTGAAAACCTGGTGAAGAAAAGAGAGAAAGAAAGAATGTAGAAACAAAAATAAGAACAGAGTGAAACAAAAAAGTTAAATCAATGTTCACATTCATGGAAAAACAGAGACAATCATGTTAAAAAGATTATCTATAACTTCAAGGCTGTGGTTATCTTCAGGTGTCTACAGTTTTATGGGAGTGTCGAAACTGGAACCCAGATCTGTGCTTGGTACCACCCATAATTTTACAGTAGGATTAGGGTGGGATGCAGATTCTAGTGTTCTCAATTCCATAGAAGTTCAGGATTATACCAGCTGCCTGCTGTGGAAATGGGTCCTGAGTCCTCAGCCAAACAACACATTAGGCATTCTTTGCCTGCAGTCCAGTCACTGTTCCATGAACCTGGATATACCTGTGGCAGTCTCCACCCAACTGCCATGCAATTCCAGCACTAGGAGCTCTGAGACACCATCAGCAAATCTCCACTGAGTCCTGGGTTCAGCTGTCCCACCCCAAAAACAATGTCTTTCCAGGGAATACTACTGATGCTTAAATTGTAGTCACTTAGCAGCTCCTGCACCATGCAGCATTCATCACTCAACTCCACTGGTGTGCTTCCCCTGGAGGGTTCTGGGGTCATTCACTCTTGCTGTGTCTTTGTAGGTTCATTACTCCTCTCTCACAACATGAGATGGGAATTGGGTCCAATATTGAAGATTTCCAATGCAGACAGAGATCACCTGTTATCCCCTCATAGTTTGAGAACAAATAGATGGATCAGAAAGGGAATATCTCATTGGCCATTTTTTCCTGGTGTTTACCAGTGAAAATTGCTGCCTGGCTGTTATGTCCTGTGTTTGAAAGGAGGACACTGAAGCAAGGTGACATGTACCTGAAATCTGTCGTGTATGGCTTGACTCTGCTGGGTTCCTTGGGTTCTCTCAGATATGTGGAAACATCTCAGAATGTCAGTTCCTGTGTTGAGCATAGGCAGAGTCCCTGCTGGTAGACTACATTCTTAAATAAACAAAGTTTAAAGAAGAAATCAAGGAAACAGTGAGATAGAACTAAACAATAATGCCAGTAAAACAACTCAAAATTCTGGCAGACAAGGAAAGCAGTTGTAAGAGACAGGTTTATAGTTGTGAATGCCCATATCACAAAAACAGATAAAGCCCAAATGAATAACCTAACAATACACACAAAGTCCTACAAATACAGGAACAATCCAGACACAAAGTTAGTACAAGGAAGGAAAGTATTAAAGTCAGAGGAGAAATCAGTGGAATTGCAATCACAAAAACAATGGAAAGGATATATGAATCAAAGAGTTGGTCCTTCAAAACAAAAAAAAACAAATAAGATAGACAAAGAATGTCAGTCTTAAAAAACAAGAGAGAAAATACCCAAATTCATGCAATTAGAAATGGATAAAGTGAAATCACAAAGGACATGGCCAAAATAAAATCATTATAAATAACTACTTCAGGAAACTGTATACCAAAAAATGTTGAATTCAGAAGAAACAGATTCCTAGATATATATGTATTAATAAAAGTGAATCAAGAATGTTTTAAAATTTTGAATACTCCAATAAGAGGAAAAGAAATTGAAGGAGTAATTAAAAAACTACAATCTCATAAAATTCTAGTTTCAAATATATTCACTGCTAAATTCTAAAAAACTGCAGGCAAGACCTAACATCAAAACTCTGATTGCTGTTCAATGATATTGAAATGGAAAGAACACTCCAAAAGTAATTCCTCAACATGACCATTATCCTGATTTCAAAATCAGAGATTGATCCGATCCAAGGACCATTGACCAAAATCTTTAGTGAATATAGATGCAGAAATTCTCAACAATAAAATGACAAGCAGAATATAACAAATGACAAAGATCATTCATCATCAACAAGTAGGCACAAAGATAGATCAGCATATCTGTATATTGTTCTGTAACAATAAAGATAATATGCCACATAGATGCAATCAATGAGACAAACCACATAATCATTCTAATAGATGCTGAAAAAGCCTGTGACAAAATCCAATATTGTACCATGATAAACACTAGAGAAAATAGATGTAGGACCTTATTTCAATATGATAAAAGTTATTTATAATGAACAATAGACAACATGATATTTAATAAGGAAAAACCGAAAATTTTCTCTCTAAAACAACAAAGATACCCACTCGCACCACCTTTGTTCAACATAGTCATCAAAATATTAGTGAAAACAATTAGGCATAAGAAAGAAATAAAGGATATGGATAGGAAAGGAAGAAATCAAATTATCATTATTTCTAGGTGACATGATCTTATTTACTGAAGGCTACAAAATTCTGCTTAAAGACTTACATTTAATAATCAATTTCTGTAGTGTAACAGGATATAAAATCAACACACAAAAATTAGTACCATTCCTGTATACTAACAATGAGCTCTTGAGAAATAAATTAAGAAAAGTATACCATTGAAAATAGCATCAAGAGGCCATGGACTTAGCTCAGTGATGTAACTTCCTGCCTGGCAAGTAAGAGGTCATGAGTGTGATCTCTGGTACAAATATGTATATTGTATATATTTAGTATATATATATATATATATCCAAGAAAAATTAATATTTAGCAAGTAACCTAAGAACGTGAAAGACTTCTGCAACAAAACATGCAGTACTTTGCAATAATAAATCAAATATTATATCATAAATTGGAAAGATATTACCTGATCTTGGATAGAGAGATCAATGTGTTGAAAATGGCCACAGTTCTGAAATTGATATGCAGGTTTAATAAAATCCCAATCAAAATATCAGCAGCACTCTTCACAGAACTGAGAAAAACAATCTAACATTAATATGGAATTTGAAATCACTAGCCAAAGCAATCCTGAATAAGAAGAGCAAAGTGAGAGGCATCATAGTCTCAGACTTGAAGTTATGCCACAAAGCTGCAATGAAAAAGTAGCATAGTACTGATATAAAAACAAAGAAAAGAATCAATGGAAAAGAATAGGGGACACAGGACCTACCCCAAGCACATTCAAATACTTGATTTAAACAAAGGACCAAAAGTATATACTGGAATAAAGATAAACTACTTAATAAGTGGTGGAAATCTGGCTATATGTAAGCAGAATTGTCTCATTATATACTGACTAAAAATCAAAATATGTCAAAGATCTAAATATTAAAACAAAACACCTAACCCACCAAAGACAAAATACATAAAACTCTTGAAGAGTTAAGTATAAGTGTGGAGCATCCAACAAGAAGCACAGTTGCTTAGGAAATAGAACAAGAATAAATATACAGTATAATATCAAATTAAAAATCTTCTGCAGAGCAAAATATACAACCAATACAGTGAAAAGACAATTTACAGATGGGGAAAACATGTTTCCAGATATTTCTTAGACAGGAGTAATATCAAGAATATATAAAGAACTCAAGTAAACTTTCAAAATAAATATTTAAAAAATGGGCAATTAAAACAGAGACTACACAGAAAAAGAAAAAAATGACCAACAAATACATGAATAAATGCTCCACATCATTGGCCATTACAGAAATGCACATTTAAAATGACATTGAAATTCTATCTTACACCAGAAGTGTGGCCACCATCAAGAAAAAAAAGGTGTCAAGGCTGTAGGGAAAACATAACTGGTGGGACAGTAAATTAGTACAAATGCTATGCAACTCAGTATTCATATTCCTCAGAATAAAAAAAAAACTAAAATTAGAAATGTGATTTGACACAGCTATTTCACTTCTTCCTACCTTCCTGAAAGATTTACAGTCATATTACAGTTATATATGAATGATCATGTTTATTTAGTTTTTTATTATAAGGAGAATAAAACAAAACCAAACAGAACACAACAAAGCAGATCATAACAAAACAGTGCAAGCAATACAGAACTTCAAAACAAGACAACAGGAACTCAACAGTGGCTACCATAATGTCTCTTGTTTTCTTTGAAATAATTTTTCATATCTTCACACACAATGAATTCAAACAAAACAAAACAATACAAAACCAATCAAAACAAAACAATGAAAGCATTACAGGCCATCAAAACCCAACAATAGGAAAATCAACAATGGCTACCATAATGTTGCCTATTTTCTTCAAAATAGCTGTCTATACCTTCACATATGTTAAAATCAAATAACAGAAAACAGACTGAAACCATTCAAAACAAAGAATAAAAGCAGTATTAGATTGCAAAACAAGATGATAGGAAATCATCAATGGTTACCATAATGGCTTGTTTCCTTTAAAGTAGCTGTTCATATCATCACATAATACAATCAATTCTTGTAAGCACTTTCGGAGAAGTTCTAGGCATGTATACACCTATACATGTACATCTATCCTTTCTCTGTTAGAAGAAAAAATAAAATAAAACAAAACAAAATACAAGAAAGACAAGAAACAAAAGAGACATAAATAACAACAATGAATAGCCCAAAACAATAACAATATAGGCTTTCAAAACAAGGTGGTAGGAATATAACAAAAGTTATTATACATAATTGACTTCAAAAGAGTTTATCAGATTACCAGGTATAGACATGCAGTTTGTCTAATCCTATGAATGTTAACAGTTTTGTTCCAAGAACCAATAGTATTAGTAGTACAATCATTTCAGTTATCCTAAGTGTATATATACAAATTTATATCTTATTTCCTTTTCCTTTCTTCTTTTTCCTTTTACCTGTTATATTTTCCCCTTTGAGCAGTTTCTTACCCTTTCACAATGTTTATTGAAGATTTTGTATCTTATTTATTTTTCAGTTTCTTACACTAGGGAGAAAATACAGTATTTAGACATGTGAGATTGATTTATTTCACTTATAAGTATGGTCTCAAGTCACATGCATTTACCTATGAAAACCTCAGTATGATCCTACTTTATAGCTGAGTAGTACTTGATTGCAAAAAAATACTACGTCTTTTTTTATCCATTCCATAGGTGATGGGCATTTAGGTGGTTTCCAAGATTTGTTTATTACAAATTGTGCTGCTACAAAGATGGATGCACAGATATCACTGTTGTATGATGTTTCAGTTTTTCTGGGAATACGTCCAGAAGTGGATAGCTGGGTCAAATGAGACTTACTATCTCAGCTTTTTGAGGAACATCCAGACTGATTTCCACAGTGGTTTTACTAGTCTACACTCCCACCAACAGTGCAGAAGAGATCCTTTTACTCTGCAGCCTTTCCAAAATTTGTTATTGGTGGTTTTCTGGATCCTGGACATTATTCCTAGAGTGATATGGAATGTCAGTGTTGTTGTAATTTGAATTTCTCTAGTGACCAGTGATGCTGAACATTTTTCAATGTATTTATTTGACATTTGTATTTCTTCAGCTGAGAAATGTGCATTGTTTTCCAATACCCATTTTTGCAATGGGTCTTTGAATTTTGGGGGCCTGATGTTTTAAAAATTCTTTGAATACTCTAGATAGAAGTCTTTGTCTGAGGGACAGATGAAAAGATATTTTTCCAGATTCATAGGTTTTCTTTCACTCTGTTGGAGATTTCTTTTGACATGCAAAACCTTTTTAATAAGATGAGTTCCCAATTGCTGATTCTTGGAAGTATTTCCTGTGCAGTTTAATTTTTGTTCATGAATTCTCTGCTGACTCCTATGTCTTCAACATTTTCACGTATTTTGTCTTCCAGCATATTTAGTGGATCTGTTTTAATATTTAGATCTTTGACCTATTTTGACATTAGTTTAGTACATGGTGATAGACATAGGTCTACTTTTGGTTTTTGGCATATGGAAAGCCAATATTCCTGAACCACATATTAAAGAGGCTATGCTTCTTCCAGTAAACATTGTTAGAACCTTTTTCAATGGTGAGGTATCTCAGTGTATTTATAGTTTTAGCTGTATTTGATAATCTATTCCATTGATTATTGGGTCTGCTTTTTTCTTTTAAAGAGAATAAAAAAGAAGAGGGGAGAACAAAGGAGATCAGAAAAGAACAACATAAGCAAAACAGCACTTTACAATAAGACAACCAGACATTAACAGTAGCTGTCAAAATATCTCTTTCTCTGCTATAGTTGAGCATAGTTTCAAATACAATAATATCAAACATAATAAAATAGTATAAAGCCATTCAAAAGAATGCAAGAATTACAGTGCATTCTGAACCAAATAACAGAGAATGATCAATGGCTACTATTACATCTCATTTTGATTAAAAATTTTGTTTATACTATTGCATATATTAAAATCCCAATAAGACACAACATGATATAACCAGTGGTAATAGCAGAGTAGAAGCATGGTAGGACATCTAAGCAACATGATATTAAATCAGCAATGGCTGCCATAATGTTTTGTTTTCTTCAAAACAGCTGTTCATACCATCATGCATAATAAAGTCAAACAAAACAGAATAAAACCATTTCAACTGATGAATGAAAACATTGAAAGGCTTCAAAGCAATGAAATGGGAAATCATGATGTCTTAGTTACATTTTACTCATTGCTGAGACAAAATAGCTGATGCCCAAAGTTGGGAAAATAAAGGTTTATTTCTTACAGTTTTTGGAGGTTTCAGTCCATACTCAGTTGGCTCCAAGGCAGGGTAGCATGGCGGGCCCGGTTCATGGCGGCTGAAAACATCAAGGTGGAAA